>ML793517.1:14320-27807 GCA_009831015.1 Picea engelmannii
GCTATTAGGGATTCGATTATATTCCACTATCAATCCCTGCTCTAACTTGTCTACACATTCTTTCTCTTCTTCCTTTTCTGCCATCAACTGGTCGCATGTGACCTGGAGCATCTCCGCGACCCCTTTGCCCACCTCTAGATTTGTGGCATCTATGTGGGCCCTAAACTATACTTCCTGCATGATGCTGGCTCTTAGCCCATATAAATATTTCATTGGAATGCGCACCATCACCACCTCAAGTTGTTCTACCTCATGCAGGGGTTTCTGCATTGTTTCCTGATCGAGCTTGATCATTTGACACGTTATGATGAATGTGTCCCTACTCTGGACAAAAAATTGCATAGTCTCTTCGCCCTCTTTCTGTGCAAATGGCCTCTGTGTCTTCTCCTGTGGCTGCATAGTGGCCTGTGATTCTGTCCGACTCTGTAGTTGCTGAATGTTGTCATGTACCTCTAGGAGCTTAGCCATGATATCTTCCCTATGTGCCACTGTAGTCTTGACCACTTCCTCACTCCTATCCTGGACCTTATCCGTGATGAGCATTGCATCATCCCATGTGGGGGTGATGTCTGGGTCCTCTATCTCATGCTTCCTCGTCTTGCTCATGTCTTTTCCTTACGTGGGCTTTCTTTCTGTTTGTGAAGGGTGTGCTTCTGTCATTGTTCCTTGGCCTCTTTCCTCTTGAGCCTGCACCGTTGCCTTTTTCCCTGTCTACGACTGAATTCCTGTCCTTGTTACTGTAGGTGTCCTCCATGACCTTTTTGGTACTGCACTGCTCCCACTTGGTAGGGTTCGTGCTGCGGCTGTCCTAGTGTTGTAAGCCAGACTTCCTGTTCGGGATGACAAGCTTGCTTCAATAATCTCTTTGGTCTTGGAGAACTATTCCATGCCCGTCCTCGTGGCTAATTTTTCTATTGGCAACTGCCACTGTGCAGGCCAATCCTTGATAATCCACTCCACTTAATCCCACGTGACACAATACTTCATCTTTAGCCATTCCTTCTTGGGATCCTTTGCAGCTTGGATCCATATGTGATGCCATGATGCCTTGAATTTAGCTATCCATTTCTGTTTCTTGCGTGACCTCCATAGGTATATTCCATATGTTTGTTGTGCACTACTGTATTTCTTCTAGTAGCATGGAAAACACCATGTTCTTTTCTTGGTATGTCTTGTTATATTTCGCTTTCCAGAGAGACTCATACCTGGTCGTGTAGAATTTTCCCACTCTGTTTAAGAATGCAGAGAACTTGGGATCCTGCCACCTTGCCACCCTGCCAGAGCTATTAATATCATCTTCTAGGAGTAATGGAATTTGGTTCCATTGTCCTGTGCATCATGATAGTCAAGTAAGAATTGGTTCAACAGGTACRACACCCARCTAAACATCATTCCCTTCGTGCATTGCACTGCTACTGCGATCACTCCTGCYGACGCTTCCTCTCTGCGACATTTTCTTACCAGCTTGCATGCCATTAGCTTACTGACGAATCTTGTCATGTTGTTGTTGATCTCTTTAATGATGATGCTTCTATTTACCCTCATCGTGTGAAACTGTGCCTTCACTTGTTCCGCCATTTCTTTCTCATGCACTTTGTTTTCTAAGAAGTTTTTTGGCTGCGCGCAAAATGTAGGAAATCTTGTTATTTTGGAAATTAATGCCACGTCGATCTGTACTGGTTTGTCCATCCAAAGAATGCCTCCATGGACCCGATAAACCAACTTCTTGATGCATAGACTGACATTCTTACCGCGTCCAAAATGCGGTATGTCTAAGAGGTTCATTATACCTGAGTTATACATCCCCGTAATCCACTGCACGGGCTCTAGCACTGGCCTTTCTAGGGGTCCAATATCCCTTGTGTTGATCAGATAGTTTTCCTCAGCCAATTCTGGAAATTTGGACATGTCACGAACGTCATGGCCCACGTACCTCAACAATTTGGACATGTCACGAACAATCTTGACTTGCTACTTCGTCGATTGGAAACTAGGGCAGGTGTTCTCTTTCTGACTCTGAGCTTGAAATTTTCTAAGTGTCAAATAATTATATGATTTTCCACCTTTTATAGACCGAGTTATGTTCACTTTTACTTTTTTCATGCATTTGCACCAAGTTCACTTTTTACTCTGCATGATATTTTGATGTTTGTCGCGGTAGTTATTGCGCACAAATTTTCCCCGTTGTTTTTGTATTTTCTTAGTTTTGTATTTTTCTATTTATTTTTCCCTCTTTTTCTCCTTTTTGTATCCTTTTGTCACTTTTTTTTCCCTATCTTCTACTATAATACACTATGTACATGTATGTCCCACTTACTATGCTGTAAATTTTCACTGTTAGGAGGTCGACTATCCCTGTACAGTTTCAGTCGACTGCCATTGATCATTCCCTTGAGTTCCGTTCCTTCCATATCCCTTAGTTGTACAAATCCCCTATCTGTGACAATCTTTACTTCGAAGGGCCCTAGCCAATGCATTCTAAACTTACTAGAGTGTTGAAAAAATTTACTATCATAGAGCAAGACTAGGTCTCCTTCCTTAAAACTCTTCCTCCTGATATGTCTGTCATGCCAATATTTGTCTCTTGGTTTCTGTACTTCCTAATGAAATTCTGCCAAAATCCTATCCTCTTCCATTTCCATTAGCTGGTTTAATCTTTCCTTTACTACACCTATTTTTTTCATGTTGGTGATTGCTGCTACGCGCAGAATGGGTACCAGGAATTCCAGTGGCACCACTGCTTCTTTCCCATACAACAACCTGACTGGTGTCTGTCCTGTTGTTATAACACTAATTTATACTAGGCATGCATACGTAGCATCGAGCCATCTCACTTGCCACTTTTTCCAAGCCACCATTGAACAACTCTTCTAAAACCCATCCTTTTGAATATGTACACACCCTACACCATTGCTGCCCGCGTGTATACGCTAGATGACCCATTACAGCCCGTGTATACTGACAAAAACACAAAAAAATAGAAAGTTGCAGACGGAATACAGATTTCTAGGTAATTGCCTAAATCGTTTGACCACCCATAGCTGGTCACTCAACCAGATAACTACCCTCTTTTAGCCTATAAAAGAAGAGGTAGGGGTCCCATTTAAAAAGAGGAAAATAAGAGAAAAGAAACTCTGTCCTTTTTTGTTTCCCCTTGCTCCAATCTTTTGCAACCATTTTGTGAGAACTGAAGAGGAGAAGCATATGTAGAAGAAATTGGTGCACAGTTGAAGAGGAGCCCAGGACTAGATTCGAGGAGCAGTTGCTGATCTCACCATTGTAAGTGATTTTTGTGAGGTTAATAAATCATCCCGTCATATGAGGTGTTCAATATTCAGTTTTGATTTATATTTTATTAGAACATCTAACCCACTAATTCATATATAAGATGCATGTTCGTAGTTCTTTGTTTCTCTGTTTGTGAATGCAGGTTGGCTTTGGGAGGAGACTTGCAGTCGAGGAGCAACTGAACGCAAAAGGATCGAAACCAAATGCAGAGTTCAAGGTAGAGTTACCAGATCCTTTTATCCTTGTGTTTTATGCATGAATGTGGGGTTTATGCAGGGATAATAGTAAAAAGTAGGAGACTTTAGACGGTTATTTTTGCATGTATTACATGACCTTTAGTGCTAGTCCGTAGGGGGTTTTCCCACCCACATTACCTGTCAGCTTCTTACATGTAGTCCTATATGCCCATAGTACTGCAAGTATTTTCAAATCCCAATCATCTCTATTAACATTGGAGATATTTGTGAGAGCATTCTCCAAGATCTTATTGAAGGCTTCTACTATTCCATTTGCTTGAGGATGGTATGGTGTAATATTCCGATGATAGACTTCAAACTCCTCAATCATATCTTTGATAGTGCTATAGATAAAGTGAGTACCTTGGTCACTCATCAAAATCCTTGGGCAACCAAATCTAGTGATCACTTGCTCAAACAAGAAGTGTGCTGTTGTCTCTATGCTGTAGTATTTTACTAGTGCTTCTTCTACCCATCTTGTTAAGTACTTTGTTGCAATAATGATATACCTTTCTCTTGACCTTTTTTCCGGTGGATGGATTGGTCCAACAAAACCTATTGCCCATTTTTCAAATACCTGCAACATTACTTATGGTCTTAGGGGCATCTCATCCCTTCTATTAAGTTTACCAACCCTTTGGAAGAAATCACATCTCTGGAAATATTCCTTAGCATCTCTGTGAATTGTTAGCCACCATAGTCCTGTGCGCAATACCTTCTGCGCGATATCTTTTCCTGCATAATGTCCTCCAACTATTCCCTCATGAGCTTCTGACAAAATCCCAGGCCTTTCATGTTCTAGTACACATCTTCTCAAAATGTTGTTTGTGCCCATTTTGTATAAGTATCCTGCAATTAGTTGATAATTTGCAACTCTCACTACCATATTTTTCTTATGCACAGTGATAAATTCTTATGGCGGAATCCTTGTACTCAAGTATTCAATAACATCAACAAAATATTCATCATCTGTTGGATTGAAAATAACTATGCATCAGGGAAGTTGTCTTCCAAGTTGGTAGGTTGTTCTCCATTCATTACCCTTGACAGGTGCTCAGGTCCTACATTCATCTTCCCTAGTTTGAATATCACTTCAAAATTAAATTCCYGAAATAAAAGTAGCCATGTACAGATTCTCCCCCCCAACACTGACTTGTTGACTAGGTATTTTAGGGCTGAATGATCCATGAACATATTAAAGTGTTTTCCCAGTAAGTAATGTCTGAACTTCTGAAGTGCATAGATCGTAGCTRGGCCTTCTCTTTYTGTAGTATTGTAGTTCTTCTYTGATTATGATAGTTTTCTGCTTGCAAATTCTATAGGATAGTCCAAATCCCCTGCTTTTGGCTAYGCTAAAATTGCTCCAAGTGCTATGGCTAAGGCATCTACATGTATGTGAAAAGTATTTTACCAATCTGGTAATACTAGAATAGATGTTGTGACCATMTTTTCTTTTAGGGTGTCCAAACCTTGTTGATAATCCTCATTCCACTGAAATTTAGTATCATTCTTTAACATTTTTTCCATTGGCGCAATGATCTGCGCATACCCTTTTATGAATTTTCTGTAGTATCATGTATGTCCCAATGTTGCTCTCAACTGGCGCACTAATTTTGGTTGTGGTAAATTGACAATAACTGCAATCTTGGTAGGATCTACTAGCAAGCCTTTTTTTCACACTATATGGCCCAACAATATTCCAAAAGGTGTCCCAAAGATGCACTTCTTGATATTCAATGATATTTGACACTGCCTACATCTTTCCAACATTATCCTTAACACTTACACATGGTCTTTTAACATACTATATACAGTCTAGTCATCCAGATACACTTCTAAGAACTGATGTATAAATTCCTTAAAAATAACTATGACTACTCTTGAAAATATGGCTGGTGAATTCTTCATCCCAAAAGGCATGAATGTGTACTGGTAGGATCACCATTCCATGGAAAAAGTAGTCTTATACCTATCTTCTGGAGCTATCTTGATATGATGGCAGCCTGAGAATGCATATGTAAAAGAATATGATTCCTAGCCTCCCACATTCTCTAGGACTTCATCTATAAAAGGTGTAGGGAAAGGGTCATGTAGGAATGAATCATTCAGTTTCCTCAGATCTACCAAAATCCATATCCCACCTTGTTTCTTCTCTTGAACTACCATACTGATTATCCATCTAGATTCCTCCACTGGTTCTATGATACCAACTTCCAACATTCTGCAAATTTATGCTTATATATTGGATTTAGTCTATAAGGTATCTGTTTAACATATCTAGCCTCAGTTTTGAGAGGTATCTTAATCTCTCCTAGCTCTCCTGATATTCCTTTCATTTCTCTAAAAATTGTTGGGAACATGTCACTGTATTCGTGTAGTAACTCTATTATCCTTTCCACTGTTTGTTCATCCAAATAATATCCAATACTTTCCATTTTAGGATTATCAGTTGTTCCATTGTTGAATTTCTTCACTTTGATAGGTGCAACAAATACTTATGATTCCAAAGATGGACCATCCACCTCTCTTTCTCCTTCAAATTCTGTAATCTGAATGTTGTGCGGGTCATCTTCATTTGGTGCTTCTTCTTCCACATGATAACATGACAATATTTCCTTGACTGTCTATCTATTTTGTTTTTGATACTCTGTCATTATTTCAACCCGTGGTTCATCAATAAATATCACCCCTCTTATCTATTTAAGTGATGAATCCATGTTGGGGTTCTCATGTTCAAATGAGAAGGTTACTATAAAATTCTGCTGTAATGCGATCCATTCTGCAGTGCCTTTACACAATTCTTGGTCTACATACCAATTTTCTGGAATTCCTTTCAATGTGTGGATGAAGTGATGAGGCCATTCCTCTAGTGCTGTCATCCTCGTTCTTCATTTCTCCAAATGTTCTACTGGTGTCCCATGCCCATCATATCTCTGCATCTTATTTCTCCCCTACTATGTGCCGAATCTAATGCACAATAGTCTCTTACATTGGTACCAATCTTTAATTGTTTCCTTGTGTGCACCCCTCCATCTTGCATGTGTTTCCTTGAGTGAAATGTTCATGACTAAGAGCCTATAATTCTCTAACACTTCATCTTCGTAACTTGTTAGGAATTCTTCTGAGTCATTTATGCCATGAAAAATGGGAGGTTCTCTTATCTCGGTACCCACCCATCTTACTGCGAGATCTATTCTTGCGCACCTCCTTGTAGAAACTTCATGTAATCTCTGTTGCTAATTCTCCAAGCCTGTATCTGAGTTAGGATCACATGATGTGATTCTCTTCCAGCTGAGTACACCATCTGCAGTTGGGTTAACATAATCTTCTTCACGCACGGTGGTTCTATATAACTGGTTTATTTCCTCCAAATCTAAGCAAGTGGGATCTACAAACCTTTCTCCTTTTGATGGATCTAAAGGCGCAATGACTGTATTATCCTGATTCAAATGTCATCTTCCTTGTTTTCAAGTTGATTGTTGTCTGGTTATCAAATTCCCAATCCAAGCCAAGTAATGCTGTATAAGGTGTTGTGCCATCCACTATCTCTATCACCTCAAAGTTTTCCTTAGTGCACACTCCATCCATATCTACCGTCACACACTTAATCCTTCCAATTGGTAGAACTATTTGTTGGTTTACTAATTTTAGCTGGACAGGTGAATAGCCTAGTGTGGGCTCTCTCATACACTGCCATGTCTTCTTGGGTAACACATTTACCTAAGAGCATAGATCCAGTATAATGTCCCCCATGTTGAAATCTCTAATGTTGGAATTCAGTCTGAATTCTCTGCTTGTCCTCCTCCTTGTATGGAGGTGAGTGGATGTCTTCTTCTCTAACTTCCTCTCTACCTCTGTGTTACATATTTCTAACATATTTTGCAAAACTTTAACAGATGATGGGTCATTCAGTAGTTTAACACAAGATTGTAGAAAAGTCTTTATAGTACTTACTTGCGCTATAGGTGGTACTTCGCTGGTGTGATCCATTGATAAGGGCATCTCGTACATCGGTACATTCTGAGTATGCTGTGTAGCTGATGTAGACACAACATATTGTTTGAGAAACTCCTATCTGGCCTCCTTGAATATTTATTTTTATTTCCCCGCATTGAACTGTTTATGTGGTTCAATATTCTTCTTCACCCATTGGTGTTGTGCTAGATCCGGTCTCACTCCGTCAGTTTCTATATTAGCACCTCCTCGTGTGACTATGTTGATATTTCTTCCATCATATCTAGCTTATGCGAAGATCCATTGAACATTCTGATTGTTTTGATTTTTCTTTTCTTGAATCTTCCCCAATAATGTTGGACAATCCTCTGTACCATGGTCTGATGTGCGACAGTACATGCATGTCGCAGGTGGAAGTGGAAATTCTCTTTCATAATGTCCTGGATATTTGAATTTATGACACACTATTGGACCTCTTCCTCTTCAAAATCCTCCTCTACCGCATCCTCCACCCCTGTATCCACCTCGATCTCCTTGTGGTGCATTGTACTGAGGTACCTGATTATACTATGTGAGGTTATACTCTGGTTGCGTGTTGTTATAATGAGGATGCACAGTGTTATACTGCTACTACACATTATTATATGGAGGTGATACCTGGTTGAAATGTGGTGCAGTTTTCCCTATCATCATTTCTGCTTACACCCTATACATATTCGAAGTTCTCTCTCTCATCATGTCCATTGTCCTACAATCTTTACCATCACAACCCACTAATTTTCAAAAGTTGTAGTATGAATTCTTGGGTATTGTATGGTACTTATGCATCATTGGACACTGATATGGATGATGCCCATGTGTTTTACATATCTCACACCATGGTCCTCCTGTTGGAAATGGGTTTGGTAGCCCTGTTTCCATGTATTGCGCGAAAGTTGGGCACTCATTCTTGTGGTGTCCCTCTGTCCTTCATGTGGTACACCAAACAACTTCTATTTTCTCTTTTCCCTTATTCTGGTTCAGTGGAAATGTGAGGTTCTTTAGATCCTCCTTGATCTCTTCTATTGCTGGATATGTCTTTCGATACTGGTTCTCTTCCAGTTGTAATGCTGCCTACATAGCCTCTTCATGAGTTTGAAACCTCTTCTTCCTCAAAGGGTATTTCAGATGTGGTAGCAATGAATTCAAAAAGAGATTTCTATGATGCATGTCAGTCATGGAATACTTCAATTTACCCTTCAATCGTTTGAATCTATGATCCATTTCCCAAACAAACTTGCCTGGTTTCTTTCTGTATTCAATCATATCATTCATGTACTGATCTTTTGAGCTAGGCTTTTGAAATTCATTTATCAACAACTTCTTCACATATGCAATAGTCCGTGTTGTCCCTCGTGGAATGTTTATAGCTAGACTCTTAGCGTGATAGATAACTACGCAAATTTTGTATCCTCATCTGTGATCTTCTTTTCTTCCTAGATCTTCTCACATATGAACAAGTGCTTTTCAGGGTCCTCAGATGCTTCTCCCCAAAATTCTGGTAACCTAATGGTGGGATCAGGTCCTGCCATCTTGAACTGTGATGAAATACTACCTCCGCGCAGTGTAGAGACTTGACTGCTACTTCCTGAACTGGTTCCTCCAGTTGCTGCTCCTTGATTGAATGCACTTCATGTTGTCTTTCTTCCACTAAAATTTGATTATCTAAATGGTGGTTTTATTTCTGGTGTATTAGTCGCACATGTTGTTATGGGTTTCACACTGACACTAACATGGATGGGGGTTCTACCTTCAGTTCCTACCCTTGGACCGCTTGTCTTCCTTTCATATGTTGCACGCAGTATTTACTCAATCTTCTCCGTAGCACAAAGATCCTCTACCTCTTCTTCATCACTTGCCAAGCCCTCTCTATTTGCTATGTCTCTTTTCTTATTATTCATCTTATATTGGTAGAGTACTCCACTGTGTGTCTTTCCATATGTTTCCATTATCTACTTTATCTAATCTTCCTCCATCATGATTGGGTCTATGGCCTCCTCCTTCTTTCCCTTATCCATCTCTCCCTCCATTATTCCATCTTTCGTCAGTGCTTCCCCCCTTCTCCCATGCACGTAGGGAAGTTTAGTTGTCTGATGCCATAGTCATTAAAACTTTGTTATACAATAAGATATTGATTGAAGTATACAACGATATGATATACCGACCTCTAGGCCCTTTTAGAAACTCTTGATCTTMTTTKATGTAAGACTTCGTGGTATCTACTGCAAATTCTATGATAAAACCTGCAACAATATTGTYAAGCCARAAATCTACTGTGCGCGTGAATTTGTTGTAACTGCACGATCTCCACAAGGTTCCACTCGAGCTGTCTAATTCAATTTGTGGGGTGGTTTTATTTCAACCTCAATAGCCACTCCTGCAACACATGCGGTAAATCACAGAAAAAAGACCTCATGCAAGTCGCTAAACACGTATTTGTCCAGATATTTGCATGGTGTTAACTTAGGGTTTCTGTTATCCTTTTGCGCAAACTCAATATCCTTTGTTTTCATCCAACCTTCAATCTATGCCTTCTTTGGATTCCACGGTCTGAGAATTCCCTTCTATAATTTCATTTTTTGCATGATGCTTTCACGGATCCCACTCACTCAATCCCTTGCAGTTCCAGCTGGAAACATATTCATTTGTTGGTTATTACTCTTTCTCTCTACTTCTTGGCTGACCTAGGTTCAGATCTGAATAGGTTTCCAACAAAACCCTCTAAAACTATCGACCCTCCTAGTAAACCAGAAGGAAACCAATCACACAGAATGTACTGCGCAATCTCACTCGAGATAGTCCTATGGGTAGTTGCAATGCTCAGATGTTTGTAGTCTAGGAAAGAGGGGGGATCTAGATTGTAACTGATATTTATCAATCCTTAAACTGATTACTCAATTTGTTTTTATCAAGATTCGTTCATCTGCTAAATCTATGCATGCATTCTAATAGATCTAACATATAATCGATCTCACAGAATTATCCATTCATCCATTCATAGTCTAACTACTTACATAAGGTAAATATGCAATAAACACAACATATAACACAAGTGTTACCTTGGTTCACCCCCTCCTAGGCTACACCCACAAAGATTTGACTTATTAGGCTTTTTTATTTAGATTTCTATAATATATGGTGCCTTGTGCACTACAATTCCGATCATACAAGCACAAAATAGGTTCCACAACCTCTGTGAGGCTGACTAGATCGCACCAGGCTCCTTAGCCTGCAATCTAACCCTCAATATCTAACTAATTGACTCTCCTAAAAATCAACAACTTACAAAAATGTTATCATATCTTACAGTAGTTATCCTAATCGAGCATAACCGTATCTCCCCCCCGACCTAGACCTCCTAGATACTTATTTATACTAATTTACAACTTATCATCCATTACAATCTCTTACAAAAACCCTAACCCTAACATGGTTAGGTTTTCTTGCATGCACACCTTGCATGCTTTCCTCCTTTGCATGCAACTTTTCCTCGCACGTGCTGCTGTTCCTGCCAATTGTATGTTTCCAAATTAAGCTTTACTTTCCAAAAATGGACTTTTCCTCAAAATTGGCCCGCGCCAAACAAAACCCCATTGGAGAAACTCAAAATGAAGGATTTAATTCATTTCATAATACTCTTTTATATTCTTCATCAATCCCATCAATGGTTTCAAGAGATGCATAAAAAAGGAACAACTTCCCAAAGAAGAAGGTGACTACATAAAGGCCCTTTAAATCTACTAGAGGAAAATTTTCAAATGCCCAATATTTCTATGGAAACTTTTTCTACATTCTTTGGGAATGTTTTGGAGGATGCAGAGAAACATTTGTTTAGATTCCAATGTGCATGTGAAATTTTCAATCTCACTAAAGGGAATGTTACATGTAGATTATTCTTTCAAACTCTACGTGGGAATGCTCTTGAATGGTATAGTTCATTGCCACCTGGAACCATTACCATTTGGGATGTAATAGAAACTTTGTTTATTGAAGAAGTCATTCCATATGTTTCTACTCACCCACCTTCTCCCACATGGACACAAAAAGATGAAATGAATGATTCAGAAGAAAAATATCATGAAACAATGCAAGACTTTTATGAATCAAATCTTGTTGCTGAGAATGAAGGAAAGAATTCCAAAGACCAAGAAAAGGATATTAACATATCATATACTCCATATGAGGAAGAAGTTAAAGAGTCTCCACAAAATATGCAAGAAGAATTTAACGAAAATAAAGAAGAATTGGTGGAATAAAACAATTTTGAGAACAAAGAAGATAGCCATTGCATAGAAGAAAAACATTGCCAAGACATCGCCGATGAAACAATAATCTTGAATGTGGAAAAAGAAGAAACAAAGAATGTTTTAAAGAAATAAATTTCTCATTTGATTGAATATAGCAACACTCTAGGGAATCCAAGAGTAGATTATATTGAATATTGGTTCAAAATTATTGTCATCCCACCAACGCAAACAAGTGTTTTGCACACATTGCTCGATCCCATTGTGATACATTTTGGGCATGCTCCTGATTTTCATGCTCTTGATTTATTGGTAGCAACCCCAATCTTTTTCTTACTGCTAGAGCCCATTTCACAAGTCAATTAGATGCTCGAATGGCTCCTTTGGAAATCTTCCTATACCTAATGTTCCCCTTTTTTCAAGTAAGTTAGGGTAGCTATATCATGTATGTATATATATTTTTTCTTCAGTTCAATTTTGTATTATAAGACAGTCTTTGTAATCAAGTTTGCAGATAAATCCATGAAAGAAGAAGAATTATAAGAGTTCATTTTTAAGATGAATCCATAACGCAATGGAGAGGCAATTGGTCTTGAGAATTTGGTGTTCTCAGTAACCCACTGGGGGTCACTGACACGTCCGTAGTTGGAGCCAGTTGTTGACCAAAATTTGGTCATCTATATTTTCCCGCTCTTAGATTCATAAAATCCTTGATATCAAAATAATTTTTTTTTTAAACTTTAAAAGTTCACTTTGCAGCCCTCAGTCTCAACTTCGTCATGCATTTTTTGGATTAGAAATATGTTTTTGTATGCGTAAATTATTCAAATATCTGGTCTAAAGGTTCAAAGGAGAAATTATGAAGATTTTTTCTAAGTATCATGTTCTCCTCTCCATTTTCGAATTATGAAGTAATCTCATCACTTATTTCCCTCACTTATTTCACTAGTATCTACACTTAGACGTTTTTGAGAGTTTTCCTTCATCTCATCATCGGGTTCGCAGGTTGGTGGACTCATACATTCCCTCACTTTTCAACCCGCTATCTACATATTACACTCTCTACCTCTGATGCCTACATTTCTCCCCTTACCTCCCTTCTCAATCAAAACTTTAACACTTAGAATGTTTTATGAATTCGTGGGTTCACGGGTTGGCGGGCGTTCATTTCCACCCACTTGCTTATCTCATAAGTCCGTTTGAGCACTTAGCCATTTTTCAGCTTTGCAGTTTTGTAGGTTCGAGTCCTCATCCTTCCCTTTTTTGTAGCCTTCACATTGTACTTCAACTTCCACGTTCTACACTTCGAGCAACACTTAAATTTTATTCTCATTGCAGATTCCAGGTTATCGAATGCTCCATTCTTCTAATCCTCGCGAGTCTGACCCACCACCATTCTATTCTTAGTTTCTTTGGATCACTCGTCCAACCGTGGGTTTGTGGGTTGAAGGGTTCACAAAAATTTCATGGTTAACTTCACTCACCCCTGCGAACCCATGGACCCTCCAACCCGCCTCTCCCTAATTCCCTCTTGTCCCATCTCCGATACTTAGCCAAATTCTTAAAACTATTCCAAGGCATGAAAACTAGAGAATGAGAATATGACACATGGAAATGAATGAGGTCATGACATGTGGAAACCAATCACATGGTTACACGTGGAAAATGTTAAGTGGTTACACATGGAAGTGACATGGAAACCAATCAAATGATGACACATGGAAAG
>ML793517.1:60419-72044 GCA_009831015.1 Picea engelmannii
ATCCGAGAGGATATCACAGTGCAAGTATTAGAAGCGCTCGCAGAGAAGGTTGTGCAGGTCCAGGAAAGAGGAAGGGAACTTGCAAACAAGTTCCACAACCTAGAAGAGGTTGTCGAGGGATCACGCACTTCCTAGGTGGCTCAGGACAAGCCACATGTCAGTGTTGGTGGCATGTTGGGTTCGAGATAATTTTGAGGAAAATTCCACTTTTGGAAAAAAATCTTAATTTGGAAAAAGGCAGCCATAGATGGTTTCAGGGGCTAAATTTTACAAATGAGATAATTTTCCATGGTTTTTCCCAAAAAACGATTTGTCAATTTCCATTTTTTCTAAAACCAAATTCCATAGAATAAAAGTATTTTACCTTAAAAATCACCAAAACTTTATAGAAAGTATACAAAATCGTTAGAAATTTGAATATTTTTACAAAACTATCGCCAAACATTTTACATTTTGCATAGTAAGTACTAGTAATATTAGCCCATGTTTCTAAATTTTAATATAAATTTCCATCATTGAAATCATCCATAAAGACTGCTGATAGGAAAAGCAGCACATGCAAGGAAAATTTGCATGCAAAGGAAGAAATCATGCAAGGTGTGCATGCAGGAAAACCTAACCATGTTAGGGTTAGGGTTTTCGTAAGATATTGTAACGGTTGATAAGTTGTAAATTAGTATAAATAAGTACCTAGGAGGTCTAGGTCGGGGTGGGAGATACAGTTCTTCTCGGTTAGGAGAACTATTGTAAGATCTGATACCATTTTTGTAAGTTGTTGAGTTGTAGGAGAGTCAAGTAGTTAGATATTGAGGGTTAGATCACAGGCTAAGGATCCTGGTGCGATCTAGTCATCCTTACATAGGTTGTGAAACTTGTTACATTCTCGTATGATCGAAATTGTAGTGCACGCAGTGTCATATATTGCATAAATCTAAATAAAAGAGACTAAGAAGCTATATCTTTGTGGACATAGCCTAGGAGGGGGTGAACCACGGTAACACATGTGTTATGTGTTATGTGTTGTGTTTATTGCATATTTACCTTCTGTAAGTAGTTAGACTATGAATGGGTGAATGGATAATTCTATGAGATCGGTTATATGTTAGATTTGTTAGAATGCATGCATAGACTTAGCAAATGAACGAATCTTAATAATAAAAAAATTGAGTAATCGGTTTAAGGCTTGAGAAAGATCATTTACAATCCTAAATCCCCACTCTTTCCTAGACTGCAAGCATCTAATCATTCCAGACACCCATAGGACTATCTTGAGTGAGACTTTGCAGTACATTTTGTGTGTTGTGTTTGCTTATGGTTTACCGGGAGGGTCGATAGTTTTAGAGGGTTTTTTTGGAAACATGTTTAGATCTGAACCTGGTTCAGTCAAGAAGTAGATAGAAAGAGTAATAACGAATAGGTTTCCAAGGAGTTCATTCTCCCAAAACTTTGGTGCTTCTCGTTTCTTTTTGAAATTATAAAAAAGGTGAGCCATGCTTAAAATAAGCAACAATTTTCTTGAAACTTTGAGCCATGGAGATTTCTAGTTCCTCAAATATCTTGAAAATAAATCGATCCCCAATGGAGTCGCCAAAAATGTTGACGCTTGAATCCGTCAGGACCGAAACGAAAACCTCATGAGGACATTAGTCCTGGTCTAGATTTATGAGTGAACTGATTAATAGACTGAATACAAAACACAGAGATATGGAGAACAATAATAGATACCCAGTGAACAATAACTTCTATTGAATAAATGAAATAGGTTGAAACGGTAAAGATGCAGAACTGAAAACAACTTGCTCGAATGGTGGTAAATATCTATGAGAAGAGATGTGGCTGCTACCCGCATCTGTATGAGCAGAATGATTACAATGAGGCTCCAGAGGCCTTTTTAACATTATTCATGAACGCCAAAACCTTATACATCCAAAAACCTAACCCTAGGAGTTGAAACGCCAAAATTTATGTGGGCCCCGATGGGTAAGTTGATACCTCAACTTCCACGGTCGTAACTTTTGCATACAACCTTTGTTTTAGACACGTGATAGCCTGTTTGAAAGATATTTTCGAGAACTACACATTATGTCATAAAACTCTGACTCCATCTACAATTTGACTGTGGAAAGACAAAAAAATATTATTAGGGGCCCAAAATGGCCCTAGAAGTATAGAAATATGTACTGACATGAAAACTTCCAAACTAAGCCAGTTCAATTAAGTGGGGGGGCACCAATATCAACCTGAAGATGTTTAGGGCTTTAGATAGCCTTGGAATTTTAGAACCCGGAATGACAAATAAGTACAGAAGAACGTGTTGAACTAACAATTTTCAAGAGGAGCCAACTAAAATATGTGGGTGGCCACCAATATCCACCTGGGTCAGTCCTCCCCCCATTAGGAAGCAATGGTATCAATTGCAATGAGTTCCCCCATCAGGAGAGAAAAATTATATTGAATTTGGCCCTGGGTGAACCACTTTCCTTGGTGTAAGAGTTTCCCTGCCTTGACAACCCGATAAAGTTGAATCCTCTGTTGGCGAGTTCCCTTGACCTATGTATCCACTATTCGATCAATGGATGTTTGTTCCATGCAGTCAAGGTTGAGATCAGTTGGTGTCTATTGTTCTGCGATCTTTGAGGTTTCCAATAATGGTGGAAAATATGGTCAAAGGAGGTCCACATTGAACACTGGGTGCAAGCCAAGGAAGGGTGGAGTGTTGAGCTCAAAAGCATTGCTACCCATATCCATGGTGATAGTGTAAGGCCCATAGCAAAGTGGGCGAAGCTTTCGAAAGGTAATGCAACATCAATGGGACCCAAGGGTTTGAATCTCAACCCCACCTGAAATGGGTTGTGGTCAGTGGAGCTATGGAGAGCCATGTTGTAGTTATAATGAATATAGGGAAGACTCTCATTCCAGGTACGTGGATGCTTAGAGTTGTACATGCGCAGGATGTGCACAATCATCTGATTGATGACCTCTATTTGGTCGTCATTTTGGGGGTGGAAATCAGTGGATTTAGTGAGCTTGGTGTCCAACAGTGACCAGAGACTCGACCAAAATGTGTTGAGTAACCTTTTGTCCCAATCAGAGATGATGGTCTGTGGTATCCAAAAATGAATCCACACTCGTTCAAAGAAGTGATTGGTAGTATCTACCGTTGTGATTCTCTTATTACAAGTTGTGAGGATGGCCATCTTCGAAAACTAATAAACTACCACAAATACACAATAATTTTCTTTATTGGTGGATGGAAGGCCAGACATGTAATCCATCAATATGGAATCCCAAGGCCTCTCAAGAGTAGGAAGAGGAGTGTATAATCCTTACTTCTTGATTTCTAGCTTGGAAATGGAACAGGCAGTGCAAGATATGATATACTTACTGACGTCATGTCGGATTTTTGGCCAATAAAAATGTTTCTCTAGAATGGCCACAGTTTTATCCACGCCAAAATGTCCTTCCATCTGACTATAGTGAGCCTTCCAGATCATATTTGCACGCTCGCTTGCAGGAACACAGAGATGGCCAATATGGAATAGTAGTTCGTCCCGAATGTGAAAATCGGTGACATTCACGCATGTACCCAAGAGTTGATAGGTGGTGGTGAAGTCTGGATATTGTTGATAAAGTTAGGGCCACTTAGATGCCTCATGTCCACAGGAATGGAGCACGGTGGTGAGTGCATCCATGGGAGGTCAACTGAGGCAGTCAGTGACACGATTTGTGCTTCATGTATTATACTTGATGTTGAGATGGAATTGTTGCAAGTAGGTGGACCACTTCTTATTGCGGTCGTTCTGCAACTTCCCCTGTGTTTGTATGAACTACAGAGGCTTGTGATGAGTGTGGATGATTGTCTCATTTCCCAGAATGTAATGTTTCCATTGACGATAGGCTTGTACAATGGAATAAATTTCCTTGTCATAGGTGGGGTATTTTTGGACAGTATATGAGAGTGTCTCACTATGGTATGCTACCGGATGATCGTACTGAGTGATATGTATGCCTACATCATAGTCGGATGCATCAATATCAATCTCGAACGGTTGTTTCATATCGGGTAAGGAGAGTACTGAAGTTGAGCACAAGTGATGCTTCAGATCATCAAATGCTCATTGTCGTTCCTTCCCCCGTGAAACATTTTCTCTACCAATTCCCTTGGTCACTTGGTTGAGGGCCCATGCAATATGAGAGAATCTCAAACGAACCATCAGTAGAAGTTCGCCAATCCCAATAATATTTGAAGCTCAGTTAGTGTGGTCGGGTTGGCCAGTCACGGATGACTTGGATCTTAGTTGGATCAACATGTACCCCATGCTCATCAACAATGTATCCCAATTGTTGGACCATGTTCATGCCAAAGGAACATTTTTCCAAGTTGGCATATAGTGTGTGATGTCGCAGAGTGCTCAAAATGTTGTGAATATGTTGTATGTGCTCCTCCCAAGTTATGTTGAATATGAGGATGTCATCCAAATATACCACCAAAAAAGAGTTGGTGAAGGGTCTCAATGCATCATCTATCAACCTCATAGAAGTGGTTGGTGCATTTGTTAAGCCAAAGGGCATAATTATCCATTCAAAGAGACCGTATTTAGATTTGAAAGTTGTCTTCCATACATCAGTTGACTCGATGGTAACCTGGTGGTATCCAGACTTTAGGTCAATATTTTTTAATAAATTTTCCCCCTTGAGTTGGTCCAGAAGGTCATCAATTATGGGAATTGGGTACTAGTTCCTGACTATGATTTTGTTTAATGATTTGTAATCAATGCAGAGCCGCTAGGTCCCATATTTCTTATGCACGAGTAAAATTGGGCTTCCGCAAGGGGAGGAATTGGGTCTGATGTGCCCCTTTTGAAGCAACTCTTGGATTTGATGCTTTATTTTCTTCATTTTCCATCAGCGAGAAATGATAGAATGGTCCATTAGGAAGAGGTGCATCGGGGATTAAATCAATTGGATGCTTGACTTGGTAGTGCGTCGGTACCCCGGTGGGTGAGGAGAATATGTCTTTGTACTCTTACATGATCATGTCAACTTTTTTTTATTGCAAAGAGAGGCTTTGTGTAGAGGCCACGGATGTGGCAGAGACCTTATGCTTACTGTGAGCATGGATCACAAAGAATACAAACTTTTCGTTCTGTGAAATTACCTTACTGCATTTCTTAGTAGAGATTAAAGAAATAGCGGTAAGAGGCACTACCTCTATTATATTGTATAATTGTCTACCCAAAGTAATAATAACATTGTGGGGTCTAGACTCAAACACAACATGTCGCTTCCAAAAATATGGTTTTCCTAAAAGAACATCACAAACTTCAAGGGGAGAAATATCACACAATATCTCATCTTTAAAAGGCTTGATGTTGTAAGGAAGACGGCATTGTTGGTTGACATGGAGATCTCTTCCTTAGCGAAGCCAGTGGATGGTGTAGGGTTGCAGATGTGGTGTCATTGGTAGGTCTAGCCACTTGATGACCTTTGTTGAGGTCAAGTTCTTCTAACTACTACTATTGAAAATGAAATGAAGCAGACCCCCCTTTACCCACATCTGTGAGTGAAAGAGGCATTCCCCTTCCTATGGTACTTTTGCTTCGCTTGGCTGGACTTTGGTGGTAATGACAGTGGCACTGGGTTCAGAATCGATAATATGCTTCCCTCCTTCTGTATTTGATTCAGAGTCAAATCAGCCTTTGACTCGAAATATTTCAACTCGGTCACAAGTGACTGCTTGGAGCGGAATTTTTCGTTGTTGTGCCAAGGGATTTTATGGTATTCACACCTTTTTACGTGTCCTTCAAATTCTCATTACCCTTCTTGTGTTGCGACTTGGACTGGTTGTCCTGAGAGTGTCCATATTTTCTCTGTCCCTTTTTATGTGGGTTGGGGCTGCCTTTTCCCTGCTACGACTGTGAGAAGTTTGAAGATCCAAACTCTCGCCTCTTCTGCTTAAATTTCTACTCGATCTTGATAGAATATCTATAAGTCATACCCAATGATGCGATGTCCAGAAACTCCATTTATATTTGAATGTATCTATGCAAACAATCATGTTACTTGAGCACTAGATTTCGTTTAGAGTCTTTGATACCCAATTTGGTGTGCAGGGTATGGAAATTATTGGTGAAATCTGGTACTGTCTGGTCCCTTTCCTAACGTGGGGTGATCCATCTTCTGTATTGGTCCTTGTATCTTCAAATATAGTAGTATTGTTCTTTAATGGAATCTCTGAAGGAATCCCACGTGGGGGAGACCGAAAATATTGCAGATTCCTATATGGCTCTTTTCTTAGAGTAATCCTACCAGTCCTTAACATGGGAGAAGGCCTTGAGAAGTGCAAAAGTAATCTTTTCCCTATCGAAAAAATTGTGGACCAAAAAATACCGTTCGAGTAGATTCAACCATTTATCTACAGCATATGCATCTATCAGTCTTTCAAATAATGGAATATAAAAATTTACCTATACCTTAAAGGGGGTTGCATGGCCGCTTGATGAAGATTCTTCTACAGTGGGAAGTCGCCAAAGGATCTGTGAAAAGTTGTCTGTCATTTCGTTCCTTTGTCATGCAAGGGATTCCTTGAGAAACATTTTAAAATGATCTCCTGCTCCATTATATTTATTTTTGTCCTCCAAGGGTTTTTGTTGGGCTCGGCATGACCGATCTTGCAAAGGCTCGACTGGTTCGAGTCCTAAATTCTTGTACCCAGATCTTGTCGAGGACATGCACGAAGAGAAATAAATGAAGAGCAGACCACTCTGATACCACTGATCTGGATTTATGAGTGGAACGAACTAATTAACAGACTAAATATAAAAACACAGAGATATGGAGAACAATAACATATATCCATTGAACAATAACTTATATTGAATAAATGAAATAGGCTGAAACTGTAAAGCTGCAGAACTGAAAACATATTGCTTGAATGGTGGTAGCTATCTCTGAGAATAAATGTGGATGCTACGCTCCAAAGGAATTTTTAACATTGTTCATGAATGCCAAAACCCTAGACATCCAAAATCTTAACCCTAAGAGGTGAAACGCCAAACATTATGTGGGCCTCAATGGGTAAGTTGGTACCTCAACTTCCTGGGGTCATAACATTTGCATACAACCTCCATTTTAGGCACATGATAACCCATTGGAAATGTATTTTTGAGACCTACACATTATGTTGTCAAACTCTGACTTCATCTACAGTTTGACTATGGCAAGAAAAAAAAGCATTGTTTAGGGGCCCAAAACAGCCCTGGAAGTACAGAAATATGTACTGACATGAAAACTTTCAAACTAAGACAGTTGGATTTGGTAGGTGGCCACCAATCTCCACATGAAGATGTGTAGGAATTCAGACATCCCAGGAAGTGTATAACCCACAATTACAAAGAATTACATAAGAACGTATTGAACTACAAATTGTCAAGAGGAGCCAGTTAGAATAGGGTGGTGGCCACCAATATCCACCTGGATCAAGTCCCCCTTCGGTTTTAGAGAGGTGATTCTCCTCTTTGGCTAAAAGATATATCTTTGAATATCTTGGATTCGAGAGAGTGCTAGGAAGCAAACCCCAAATATTTATTGCTTGTATTTATATAAAAATGGTTCTTCAATAACCCAATATGATCTTTATGTGCAGCAAAATTATTTTTACAATAACAAAATATTGAAGGAGGGCTTCAACATCATAATTAAATTGTTATCAGCATCACACACAATCTTCTTAATAGTATATAAACACATCCATATCTTCTTCATGAGAAATAGGAGAAAATGATTTGATCATCTCGAAGAATGTTAATAGAGTACTGCAATTAGTAATGAAAGAGAAATTGATAGGTTAACCTCAAATATATCATACTTAAAACTCAAAGTTACAAGATACAGTCAAGATCAATCCCGAAGAAATTATTTGTGAATTTTATTCATGAGAAATGTTCTTCATTACCAAAAATTTGGCAGCCATGTATGTGGCCAAAAATAATTGATGATCAAAAAATAAAAGTATGTAGAAGAATATAAGAAAAACACTTAACAACTCAGCCTTGTGCCCAACTATGAGATTCAAGCATAAAGCTATGAGAAGTGGTGTAGAAGAATAGAAAGAACGGAGAAGATGGAGATTTATTTCTTTTGATCAGAGGCTTGATTGTGTATCCATGGTTGTACATTCTTCTTCATCTGATCATCTTCACAATACTGATTATTGGAACCTTTGATGAAGCCTCTCTTCTCTTTTTAAGAAGATATTTTCTAACTACTTGAGTAGTTAGGGTTTTCTTCATCTCTTGAAATTCCCGTATAAGTTTATTCGTGAAACATTGCATTTAATTAGTGCCTCATTAATGAAATTATATCATCAATATATAGATATATAATGGATCCCTTTCCCTTTTTTAATAAAATTTTTAATTAAACTTTTATTTTTAAAATTTTACTAATTTTTTATTAAAAGAGGAAGATTGTAATTTTATTTTATGGAAGTGAAAACCAACTTTATATCCATTTAAACCACTTCTAAAGTTCTCTTCATCATCTCCTCTTTCCAACGATATAAATTTTTCACAAATCCTTCGCCCGGATCTCAAAATATGAACTCGTGAAGTTGAGTTGTCACGCTTGCCCATTAAAAATGAATCTGAATGATATTTTAATTGATGAGAAATTTGTATTAAATTTCAGCACTTGAAACCTATACCACCATATTCTACGTCGAAATACCTTTCCAACGGTATAAATTTTGCGCGATTCTAACACCCGAATCTCAAGTTATGGCCTCTGCAAGATCAACACTCAGCCACCGTCGATCAAAATTGATGGGCAAATGTGGGCCCTTGGATAAATTTTGTGCTTCCCTTCATAAAATTAAACTTTTTGGTTTAAAATTTTATCCCACATGCATTGGGATATTATATTCTTCATGATGTATAATACTAAGTGTTTGATACACTTAGCAAGAAACATGAGACGAGAAGAAATTATGGAGCTTGGAAGATTCAGCCCTCGGAAAATTGTAGAATAAAATAATAATTTTTTGGAATCTTGTCATTGTCCACCTTATGGCATGTCATCAATGAGTCATTCCTACGTGTCATCATGGGAATGGTCCACATCATCGCCATGTGTCATCACACGATTTGCTTCCATGTGTCACGATTCTCATCTTACCATGCGTCATCATTTGATTGGTTGCCATGTCACTGCCATGTGTAACCACTTAACATTTTCCATGCGTCACCACATGGTCAGTTGCCACATGTCCTAACTTCATTCATTTCCATTTTTCATATTCTCATTCACTGGTTTTCATGCCTTGGAATAGCTTGAGAATTTGGCGAAGTATGGGATATGGGTTAAGAGGGGATGAGGGAGAGGCGGGTTGGAGAGTTTGCGGGGGTGAGGGAAGGGAGGTGAGTGAAGTTAACCATTAAATTTTTGTGAACCCTCCAACCCGTGAACCCGTGGTTGGATGAGTGATCCAAAGAATCTAAGTATAGAAGGGTGATCAGTCGGACTCACGAGCATGAGAAGAATGGGACATTTGGGAACCCGGGATCCCCAATGAGAATAAAAGTTAAGTGATGGTTGAAGTGTATAACATGGAAGTTGAAGTGCAATGTGAACGCTGCGGAAAAGGGAAGGATGAGGGCTTGAACCCGCGAAACTAAAAAAATGGCTAAGTGTTAAAACGTATTTATGAGATAAGAAAGTGGGTGGAAATGCAGGCCCGCCAACCCGTGAAATCGCGAATTCATAAAACATTATAAGTGTTAAATCTTTGAATGAGAAGGGAGGTAAGGGGAGAAATGTAGGCGTCGGAGGTAGAGAGTGTAATATGTAGATAGCGGATTGGCAAGTGAGGGAATGTGAGAATATGAGGGAATGTATGATTCCTCCAACCTGCGAACTTGATGAGAAAAGTCCCAAAAAATGTCTAAGTGTAAAGACTAGTGGAGCATATAGAGAAAAGTGGTGAAAAGAGAAAAATGGTTAAGTGTGGAGACGGAAGGTGAGGGAAATAAGTGATGAGAGTACTTCATAATTTGAAAATGGAGAGGATAACATGATACTTAGAAAAATTATTCATAATCTCTCATTCAGACCTTTAGACTAGATCTTTAAATAACTTAGGCATATGAAAACGGATTTTTGATCCCAAAAGTGCATGATAAAGTTGAGACTGAGGGATGCAGAGTGAACTTATAAAAGTTCAAAAAATGTCTTCTTTTGATATCAACGCTTTTATGAATCCAAAAGAGGGAAAATACAGATGACCAAATTTTGGTCAACGATTGGCTCCAACTGTGGAACAGTGACCCCCTGTGGGTTACTAAGAACACCAAAATATCAAGACCGGCTACTTTCTCCATTGGGCTATGGATTCATCTTCAAAATGAACTCTTATAATTCTTCTTATTTCATAGAGTTATCTTCAAACTTTATTACAAATACTGCCTTATTATGCAAAATTGAACTGAAGAAACAAAATATATACATACATGATCTACCTACCCTAACTTACTTGAAAGAAAGGGGGACCTTATGTATAGGCAGATTTCCAATGGAGCCATTCGAGCATCCAATTGACTTGTGAAATGGGCTCCAGCAATAAGAAACATATTAGGGTTTCCACCAATAAATCAAGAGCATGAAAATTAGGAGCATGCCCAAAATGTACCACAATGTGATCGAGCAATGTGTGCAGAAGACTTGTTTGTGTTGATGGGCTGACAATACTTTCCAACCAATATAAATATAATATACTCTTGGATGCCATAAAGTGTTGTTGTCTTCAATCAAATGAAAAAATTATCTCTTGAAAACATTCTTTTTTTCTTCTTTTTCCACATTCAATATTATTGTTTCATTGGCGATGTCTTGGCAATGTTCTTCTTCTATGCAATGGCTATCTTCTTTGTTCTCAAAATTGTTTTTTTCCATCAATTCTTCTTTATTTTGGCTGAATTATTCTTGCATATTTGATGGAGACTCTTTAATTTCTTCCTCATATGGAGTATATGAGATGTTGATATCATTTACTTGGTTTTTGAAATTCTTGCCTTCATTCTCAGCAACAAAATTTGATTCAGAAAAGTCTTGCAGTGTTTCATGATATTCTTCTTATGAATCATTTATTTCATCTTTTTTTGTCCATGTGGGAGAAGGTGGGTAGGCAACAACATATGGAATGAATTCTTCAATAAACAAATTTTCTAGTACATCCCAACTCGTAATGGTTCCAAGCGGCAATGAACTATACCATTCAAGAGAATTCCCACGTAGAGTTTGCAAGAATAATCTACATGTAACATTATATTTAGTGAGATTTAAAATTTTACATGCACATTGGAATCTAAACAAATGTTTCTCTGCATCCTCCAAAGAATTCCCAAAGAATGTAGAAATTTTTTCAATAGAAATATTGGGAATCTGAAATTTTTCTTCTGGTAGATTTAAAGGGCCTCTATGTAGTTGCCTTCTTCTTTGGGCAGTTGTTCCTTCTGGTGCATCTCTTGAAACCATTGATGGGATTGATAAAGAATATAAAAGAGAATTATAACATGAATGAAATTCTTCATTTTGAGTTTCTCCAATGGAGTTGCCAGGAAGTTCATTCTC
>ML793517.1:90503-107614 GCA_009831015.1 Picea engelmannii
TATTCATATGGTAAATTTATTTACTAATTATTCATAGTTATTTTAATAATATCTTTGACTAGCTCAAGTGCTTTGAACTTCATAGTGAATGCTAAGTGCTAGCAAACCAATTATTGATTTAGTTATGATAAAGACACTAAACATTAACGAATAGGATTATTATCAATTCCACGTTAATAGCCGAACATAATAACTAAAAGTATTACGCTAGCATATGGAAACGATAAAACATTATCCTAGCCTCTAAATACGATTAAACGGGACAACTAAAATAAAGTGGACAACATCAATTGTGCAATGGATATAAAACCACTCTGAGAGCAATGAATATAAAACCACTCCCGCAAAAACCGCTAAAACAGCTTGGTGTAACTCAATGAAAAACCACCTAAGTATATGAATCTGCCCTTGATAACAGGAAAACTCTACAATAACAACAAAAGCCATAAAAATGCATAACAATACAGGATAATAGTTAGCTGATAGAATATAAGAACCCCAAAAGAAATCAACCCCAACCTGGGCAATACTGGGGGAGGAAGAAGTTTTTGAAGGCATGAAAGAAACGATTTTTGCTGAAGGGTCTCTGATCTGTGCCGTGTATCGATTCCCGGCCTCTTTCTGGAGCCTATGTGCAACTTCTTGAAAGCATTAGCGTCTCCGGAAGCCATGGAGACCCACCTTCATTGTCCTCGTCTGCAAGGGCATTCCGCTTATTTTTACGGCCTTCCACAAGAGTGCATTACATAGGTGTCCAAAAAAGGTTGTGGAGTCGATACGCAGCAGAGATCAGAGACGCTTTGGCTGGGCACCTTCCACGCCCCGGAGGAGTGAATCCTGTATATACGCCTTTCCCTCTCAATAATTGCCATAAAAACCATGCCATCCTACTCTGCCAAGCATGCTCCCTTACCAACATCAAAACCCTAAAACAGTGCATGCAGTAAACCTAAGAATTATTCAAAACACTGAACTCCTACCATCGTCTAGCCTCTTGATAGTCATACTTATAGCCTCTTGATAGTCATACTTATAGCGATTGGCCTTCTTGTACAGCGGCTCGTGCCCTTTCCTCTTCCCTTCCCTTCCATGAAATAAAAAACAAGAGAAACCCTAGCGTTTCTTAAATTTATATTATTCCTTAGAAATGATGTTGGTAGTTTGAAATCTGCCCCTAAGTTCAAATATATTGTATAGCCCAGCCACTTAACCCGTGGCTGATCAACCCTTAAAGAGGCGATGCCACCTGGCCTAGTTTATACCTGGCATAGTTTATATGTGGCAAGTAGGTTAACTAGCATACCTCTAAAACATAAGAAGGGAATGCTGAAGAGTATACAAGGTGGATATGTTGTAAAAGGAAAGTAGAGTAATCTTTTTGGATAGTGAGTTGTGGTACTATCCAATTATATTCCATATTTTCTCATTTTTATATTTATTTTTACTTCTAGTTGTTTGTAAATTAGAGAGACTACAAGAGAACCATTATGTTATAGGTTGCCCATGCATGTGTAACTTGTAACCTTACAATAAAGCCATTAACTACAAATTTATGTTTTAATTTTTAATATGTGATTTGTTGGACATTCTACTATCATGTATAGAATAATGTTCAAAACATAAAAGAAGAGATATTGTTTGTCCCTCCGATAATTGGGGGAAAGGGATGAGGCTACAAAAAGTTCTTTGTGCAAGCGGCAAAGAATATAGACTTGGGTTGGTCCCCAAATTCCATATTATTCTGTTTGGAGAATCAATGTACATTAGTTTCTTTATGACCTCGATTACAAATATGTCCATAAGGGAATGTAGTAGTATAAAAGTTAGTATATGATTCACTACAAGTGGTATATATGTATTTTTGTCGGACAAGGCATCTACCATTGATCCATTTGAAAAAAATCTAGGTAGCATGTATATCGCCATGATGTTCAAAAATATGTGTTGGGAAATCCATAAGAGATATCATTTCTTTGTTTTTCTGTGCAATCTTTCTATGTCTCATTTATTCATCTAGTTTTTGTTGAACACATTTTTTCCAAGATTTATCATTTTGTTTTGTATATGATGTTGGCTCTATATTGATGATTGGGTCAGTTGTTTTGAAGGTGATGATGTAATTTTTCAATTTATCTCTTCTTCTCTTGTTCCAATATTGCTTTCAAGAAGATTAGACAATGAAAAAAATGTATTAAGTATATGACATTGAAGAAACAAAATGAAAATATTAAAGTTTAAATATGAATTTTTTATTTTCGCAAGGAAACATAGTGCTTGTAATGCTAAAACCAAGGAACATGAGCATTCATAGTCCATATCAACCCATACACAACAAAGAAAATTTATTAAAACCTAAAATTACCTATGCATTTGTTGATGGGTGGCATTGTGAAATTTTTGGCTTCAAAAAGAGAAAAGGCTTGAGTATGATAAATAAGCAACTCTAGGTTGTTATTACCAAACAAAATTGGGCATAGGTAGAACACCTTTCTAAAAAAAATTCAAAGAGAATGGCACATTAATCCTTTTTTGGCTTCGTACTACTTGACACAACAAAGCTTAAATATGGGGATAAGCTCATTATAATGCTAGTGCAAATTAATGAAGAATCAAAAGGAGAAGGCTCTTGTGTCATCACTCCATCCGCAGCAAGGATTGACATTAGAGCAAGGTTCAAAGGGCATGCGTAGTCTAGTTTTATACGTAAATAGAGACTAAAATTTGTTGATTACCATCCTAGAAGTATGCTCATATTCCATCCCTAGATATGATGTAGAGTTTGAAGGCATGTGAAACCAGTGAAGGTAAAGGACTACTAGTTCGACGATGAAAAATTGGATAGTCATGCTCACTTAAAAAATCTAAAACCTTACAAACCCTACTATCTTGTTGAAACCCTAGTAATCTTACAATTTTTAATGTGCAAATCTTGTGGCGGATAAAGTTACATAGAGTGGTTTGATAAGCATAAGTTTCACAACACGAACCATTGAAAGTTAGCTCTATAAAACCATGTAAGCAAAGCAACCCTTAGACGAAAAGGTCATGTGGAAATAGTTTATAATTCTCACATTTATAATATCGATGCATTGAATTTACAAGGTGCATAGGTAGAAAGGTGTGGCTTGGTCATGGGAATTTTTTCTATGCAACTAACACTAGGGAAAAGGGTAAGGTTGGGCACACACCCCAATATGATCCATTTTGACAGAATATTAGCTAAAGGTAGAGGCTAGTGGGAGAGAGGAGCATTTTTTTTTTAAATCTGTGTGAGAGAATGTGACTATCATGAGTATTCTATAGGTATGATGGAGAGGATGTTATTACATGTCAAGACACATCAAGCAATATACTCAAGTTCTTTTGTAATGTGTCTCTAGTAATATAACAAAGGTTTCGTGTTCAAACTAAATAAGAATAATATCACTTTCAAGTTTTGTGAGATGCACTATGTACTCTAAATATTTGTCGCCCCCATTTTTATAATTCCCGAGACAATCGATATGAACATAGACCCTTGCATAAGTCATTCTGTGAATGACCATTACAAAATGAGACATGTTCCTTTCCACAACAATGTCATCCTTCTGATACATATCTACCTAAACCATTGGTTGGTGTAAGCCGCTTCAACCCATTTTTAGAACAAGTGGTGCATAGAAATATAATGGCCTCACAAAATATCTACAAATTTATGTGGGGATTGTTATAATCTCCACCAATTCCTTGCAAGAAATATCGAGCTCCCTTATAACAATTATCTAGGGATATTGTAACGCCCCCAACCACCAACAGGTCGGGCAACGTCACTTCTTGGATGTCTCTCTTAGCTCTAATACCATTTTGTAACGCCCCCAGCCACCAACAGGCCGAGCAATGTCACTTCTTGGACGTCTCTCTTAACTCTGATATCATTTTGTGAATTTATATGCATGCATATCTATCTAATGCCAATTAACAGCTATAGCATTCTACTCATGCCACTATTCATGCTGAAATAATCATTAAAACATTCTGACAATATATGCATATAGACAACATATTCTGACCATACACAGATTAATGCGGAAATAACAGTAAGCCTACATATACAACATAAATGATATATCCAGGCATTACTCATCAAGTTATAAAACATGTACAATTACACAACATACAATCAACAGAGATTTGGTACTTATCTTTCAATAGATGACCACCAACTGTGTGCAGACCTTCCACAAATCTCTCAGCCTTAGACCACGTTGTTCATCACACTCAGTAGTGGGTCACCCCCGAGATAGGACTAAACTCCATCGGGCAAGGGATTCCTAGGCTTGGCAAGGGCAACAGGAAAGTTGCACAGGTCAACAGGAAGGATTATCTCCCATGGCCAACTCACACTAATAGCCTACAACCTCTTATTCCCCACATGCTTGTCCCACCCCGGGAAGTGTGCCCCTTCTCTACTCAACAGTCCTTCAACTGCCCCACTTCCCTTCCAAGGCTTCAACAACAAGCCAGACAGGAATTCTCTAAGCACTATAGCTGCAGTTGGGCACCCTTTGGGAAAACACTTCCCCAGCAAACTCCCTCACCTGGAGAGAGTTGCTTGCAGGATTGACAACCTGCTTCTTCAGTTCAACTTCTAAGTCAATTCCCGAAAAGGTGATGGCAACAACAAAGCTCAGTAAAGAATACAAAATGGCAGCAAGCCACACTAAATCAAGGAACTGTGTGGGCTGCAACTTCCAATAGTTAAGACACAACACGGCTCAGGTAGTTACAGGGTGCGTCTGGCTTCACAAGAGACACACGGGATAAGTCAAGTACGACCTCAGGATTCCAAAGGTGCGTACTAGATATAGAGGCGATGATGATGGAGAATTGGTTCAAATGCGTGAATTCTCGGTGAATCCCGAAGGGTGACAGACTTCCTGAGAATTGTAAGGGTGGTGAGAATGGCGAGGAGGAACCCCCAACGAGTTGCCTTTCCCAACTATAAATTGCATGCGCCTAGGTTGACACATGTCTTCCTAAAGCCACATGAGTTCCACTTAACACTCATTCCCTTTCCCAGGAACTTAGGACAACACCTATCATGTCCAACTTAACCTTTAGGAAATAATAATAAAATATTATTCCCTTAGAGGTAAGCCCTCTAGCTTAGCCCCTAGGCCTAGACACTTAGCCTCCTCCCTTACCCTACCTAGTGGAGCTTATTCCCCCATAACTCTTTCTTCGTGGTCGGTCTACATGCAACAATGTAATTTTATTAATGATATGTGTATTTACATATACAAAAATCAGGCTCATGGCCTTAAGCATCTAGGCTCTCCGGCCTAAAAAACATATAAGTCTTCAACTTATAAACACTTGTCTCATCGGCCTATAAACATAATTACAATTCATCAAGGGCTTGGCCTTGGGGTGTTACAATCCCCTCCCCTTATTTTTGCACTGTCCTCGGTGCAACTTATTTACACAACAACAACAAGATTTCCAAAATCTTCAAAAAGATGTGGGTACTCTGCCCGCATAACACCTTCATGCTCCCATGTTGCGTCCTTGGAACTGTACCAGGTCCACTGGAATTTTACAAGCCCTATGGCTCGATTCCGGAGTTGCTTGCTTTTCTAGTCCAGTATATGCATCAGATGCACCTGAAAAGCACTTTCCTGCTCCACCTGAATCACATTCCAATCAATAACATGATTAGCATCAAGTACATATTTCTTAAGCAATGACACATGAAATACACTATGTATAGACATGCATGCAGACAATGCAAGCCTATATGGTACTAGACCAATCCTCTCTAGGATTTCAAATGGCCCACAATATCGAGCTGCCAACTTTGAACAATTTCCCAACTTTAGGAGCTTTTGTTGGCCTTCACTCTCAGGAATACATGATCCCCTACTTTAAATTCCCTGTGAGTTTTGTTCTTATTAGCATAAATTTTCTGTCTGTCTTGGGCAGCCTTTAAATTCTGCTTAATTTTCAGCATTTGTTCTTCCATTTCCTTGAGCAACTCTGGCCCAACCACTGCCCTATCAGTTGGGTTGTCCCAACTTACTAGGGTGTTTCACTTTCTGCCATAAAGTGCTTCAAATGGGTTCATCTTCAATGATGCTTGATACCCATTGTTGTAGGCAAATTCTACCAAGTGTAAATAATCCTCCCATTAAGATGGTTTGTCCATCACATACATCCTTAGCATGTCCTCTATCACTTGGTTCACCCTTTCTGTTTTCCCATCCGACTTAGGATGATATGTTGTGTTGAAGTTCAAATTTGTTCTGAACCCTTTGAATAACCCTTTCCAGAACTTTGATGTAAACTTTGGGTTTCTACCAGACACAATTGTCTTGGGTACGCCATGCAAGCGTGCTACTTCCTTCATATAAATATCAACAACATTAGTTGCCTTATGAGTAGTCTTCATAGGAATGAAATGGGCAACTTTAGTAAGCTTGTCCACCACCACCATGATTGCATCATGTTGCTTGTTCGTTCTAGGCAATCCCGTGATGAAATCCATCATTACAACTTCCCATTTCCACTCAGGAATGGGTAACGGCTGCAATAAACCAGCTGGGTGTCTATGCTTAACCTTTACCTTTTTACATTCCAAACATTTGGCAATAAAATCAGCAATCTCCCTCTTCATGTTTGGCCAATTATATCGACTTTTGACTGCTGAAATTGTTTTCTGATATCCTGGGTGTCATGCATAAGGTACATTGTGCATTTTTTTTTTAAATCGCACTCCTCAATTCAGAAGACTTGGGTACATAAAGTCTGTTTCTATACAGGAGGATTCCATCAATTCCCAATTCATAATCCTCAACCTTCTGTTGCATTTTACCTTGTTGCAATTTGTTACCAATTCCATGTACTACAAATCTGATTTTGCAGCCTCTACAAATCTGCCTTTCAAATCTGATTGGTACATGCTAATGGTTGTAGCATGCAACTCATGCACTCTTCTGCTGAGTGCATCAACCACTTTGTTTTCTTTCCCCTTGATATGCTTTATATCAAAGTCTCACTGAGAAACTCTAACCATCTGCTTTTCCTGGCATCTAGAGTTGGTTGATCAAACAAATACTTCAGACCATTATGGTCTGTCCTCAACTCAAACCTCTTTCCCATGAGGTAGTGCCTCCACTTCTTCAAGGCGTGCATTATGGCTGCCAACTCCAAATCATGAGTACATAGAGCCTTTCATGTTCCTTGAACTTCCTTAATTCATAACATATAACAAACCCATTTTGACTAAGGACTCCACTCAGTCCTTCTTTACATGCATCTATGCATACAATGAAGTCTTCATTTGGATATGCAATCCTCAGAATTGGAGCACTGGTTGATAGTTGCTTCAACTGTTGGAAGCTTCTTTCACATTCTTCTGTCCATTGAAATTTCTTCCCCTTCCTTTGCAAGGAAGTGATGGGGTGAGCTATTCTCAAAAACCCTACATTGAACCTTCTGTAGTAACCAACTAGACCCATGAAGGATCTGGCTTTTGCCACATTCTTAGGTGTTGTCCACCCTTTAATGGCTTCTATCTTTTCAAGGTCCACTGTTATCCCATCCTTTGAAATGATATGCCCCAATTAGTGAATTATGTTTTGATAAAATGAGCACTTGCTCAATTTGGCATACAGTTGATGGTCTCTTAGCACTTGCAACACCATCCTCAAATGATGCTCATGCTCTTCCTCTGACTTGGAATATACAAGGATGTCATCTAAAAAGACAATGACAAACTTGTCTAAATATTCTCGGAAAACACCATTCATTAAGCACATGAAAACAACTGGTGCATTTGACAACCCAAATGGCACCACTGTGAACTCATAATGACCATACCTTGTCCTAAAGGCAGTCTTGTTGATATCTTCCTCTTTAATCCTTACCTGATGGTATCCTGACCTAAGATCTATCTTTGAAAGTATCTTTGCATCCTTCAATTGATCAAAGAGATAATCAATCCTTGGCAAAGGATACTTGTTCTTTATAGTTACTTTATTCAACTATCTGAAGTCAATGCACAATATCAATGTCCCATCTTTCTTTTTCACGAACAAGATTGGGGCACCCCAAGGTGACACGTTTGGGAACATATACCCCTTCTTTAGAAGTTCTTCAAGCTGCATTTGCAACTCCTTCAGCTTTGGTGTACTCATTCTATAAGGAGTCTTTGACACTGGAGGTGCTCCAGGCATTAAATTTATAGAGAAATCAATATCTCTCTTTGGGGGTAGTCCAGGTACCTCCTTGAACACATCTTCAAAATATTCCAGGACTGCATGATCCTCCAAATTTGGCACCTTATCCTTAGATGCTTCCTCCATATGGGCTGCAAATATTTGACAGCCTTTCCTGTAGCATTTCTTCAGCTGCATTGCTGAAATTTCTCTGATAGTCACTGCCCTAGGAATTCCTTGGATTGTTCTCTGATTTCCTTCCTCTTCTAGGCAAGTGAATGCCTTATTAGGACAATCTAAGATGGCATGGTGTTGGTCTAACCAATCCATACCAATTAGGCAATCATAAGATCCTAAAGGAAAGATGTTTAAATCTACCCTTGTGCTCGGTCCATTCATGTCCATAAGACACGACTTAACTATCTCATTGACTTTTCTTTTGGCTCCAGTAGCCAGCTGCACCAACCAAGATTTTCCATGCTTGCTTCTTGGCAAATGCAAATTTTCCACCATCTTAGGATCTGTATAACTATGACTAGCTCCTGAATCAATTAAAATAATAATGGTTTGGTTGTTGATCATACTTTCCACTTCAATCATATGTGATTGGTACTTTGCTTTCTTGTTTTCCAAGGATGCATATATCCTTGGTATATTTTTGCCCATGTCCCCCACTGTTTCAGCTCGTTGAACATTGTGAAAAAATCTCACTTTGTCACTTCTTTGAGGATAATCTCTAAACATATGATCACCTTTACAACACCAACATTGAATAGGTGGCTACCTTGGCCTTTGACCACCTGTCTCAATGGTTCTGGGTTCTCTAGAAGTTGGTTGTCCCTGAGGATTATTTATGAAGAATGGTGGCTTGATTCCCTTCTTCCTCTAATCCATCTTGAATTTCTTCTTGTCTTGCCAAGCTTTTTGGAAAGTTGGCCTTGCTTTTTGTTGATCATATAGGCACCGAGCTTGCCTTATGGTCTCCTCCAATGTTTTGGGATCATCATATTGTATTTTATCACTGATGAATGATGGCAAACCACTCAAATACCTCTGAATCTTGACTGTCTCATCCTTGATGAAAGAAACATACTTCAACAATTCTAAAAACCTTCTTTCATACTTATCAATGGACATACTTCCTAACTTGAGTTCAAAGAACTCTTTCATTTTCTTATCATAGTACCTCTTAGTCAAGTATTTCTTTTAAAAATACTTCTTGAATTCCCTCCAAGTAACATTTTTCTCATTAATGTGTTGCACCTGCACAAGCTGATCCCACCACATGGATGCCTTACCTTTGAGTTGATAGATGGCAATTCTTCCTTCTACATGAGAAGAATAATTATGCAATTGAAAATACTTTCTCATGCCCAACAACCATGTCTCTGCATATTCATCCTTCTTGTGCTCCCCATCAAATGTAGGAGGTTTGGTTTTGTTAATTTCCCCTCGTAGTTCATCATCCTCAAACCTCTTATGCTTCCTAATAGGGGATATACTTGAGTTGTTGTGTACTCTCTGATTGGAATGCCTCGGGGAGTGTTGGTGATGTATGCTATCACTTTTTGTTCTTATGTGAATTCTTGATTTGCTTGAGCCACTCTCCTTATCCAATTTCTTTTCTATTCTTTCGAGGCTCTGCATCAACTTTATGTTGAATTCTCCCTATTTCTCCTTGGATTTCATGATCCTTTTGTTATCTGCTCGGTGATTTTGGACATCTTTCTGCAACTTTTTAATGATCTTCATCATGTTCCCTTCTTTATCTATTTCTTCTCCATGCCCATTGGAGTTTGTCCCTTCAACTCTCAAATAAACATCCATTCATCTAGCTTCATTTTTCAAACTGTAAGCATCATTTGCCTCCCCCATTTCTCTGCACTATGCGACAATTTGGTTCAGTTCCGACAATTGTTAATTTTGCAAAATGTGCAGTCAATCGAAATTTTGTCAGGCTAATAAACTTTTAAAAATTTTCCAGAATAAACCAATATGATTCAATAAAAGTAATATCATATTCCATTTTCAGCGGGTCTTGGTCGGTCAAGAACCCCTCAGGCTTCTATCTCTAAGCCCTACTCTGTTCTGCAACAAATTTTCGAGTGTTAACCCCTTTTTCTTTTTCCCTTGGTTTACATGGGACCACAGTTGTGACCTAGTGCTAATGATTTGGGCGCTTATTCAGAGCCTTGAAACTTCGGGCTACGAGGCTTCGGAGGTTTCCCTTTTTCCGCGTGTCCCAACATCACAGAACAATGAACTATAGAACGTGCAAAGAACGTTGGATCTACGGTCCTCGGTTTCCCAACATCCAACGACTTAAATTTACTTCGGAACTCCAGCTTCGAGATTATCCAAAGTGCATCACAACCAATCTCTCGGAGTGCCAAGTCTCCGGACTACCGCATCTGCTACCACGTATATTTTTTGATCGATGGTCGAGGTATACTCCGACCTTCGGCTCTCGGGATTTCTCAACCCACGCGACCCCACTTTTCCCCGAAGTGGCTATCCTCCACAGGTTCTTAACTCACTAATAAAGTGGCACACTTCCCATGTGTCTACGCCATCCTTGGTGATGTCAGCATGACCACGTCACTTCGGGACTTTGGAAGATTTTACCTTAGCATTCCTCAAATCTCCCGAACTCTGAATTTCTGATCTACTTTACCTTCCGGGGCCCACATGGTACAGTTGTCAACAATTAAGTTGGTGGCATGTGGCCCCACATGTCGGATTTCTTTTTGTCTATCAGGGTTGTCAAAGTACCATTCTGACTGACATGTGGCAGGACTAAGGAAGTCCACATCATCCTGGGTGATGTCATCATGCCACGTCACTTTGGGACTTCGGGCTTCGGGAGATTTCACCTTAGCACACCCTCGTTTCTCCCGAATGTCGAATTCCCGAACAAGCTGATCTTCTGAAATACGTCTCCTTTGACGAACGGTCTAGATTGTCTTTGGACTTCAGGACTTCAGAAGTTTGTGCATCGACACACTCCATTTCTCCCGAACGTCGAATTCTCGAACAAGCTAACTTGTCGACATGTGTTCCTTTCTTGGATCAACGGACATGAATTGCACGAAGTTCACTCTGTCTTCTCTACATGTGATCAAGAGCTGTGACCTCGGCTTAACCTTTGGGCACTTATCTCACTTTGCAAGATTGACAGTCGTTTTTTAATGAACTGTGAAGATCAACGGCCAGGAGTGATTGCAAAAAATAAACTTGCTCATGCTTTAATTTCCTTCCCGATCTCCGCAATGCAAAGATGCTCGTCTGTAGTGGGATTGATATCCACCGTTAATCTGTAGATCGAGCAAGATCAATGATCCTGAGGGATTGCATAGTCTCAACTTGCTCTCGCTTTAATTTCCTTCCCGATCTACGCAATGGATCCCCATCGTCGATCTCCCTTCAATGAGATCCGGCGGTCGTGACTTAATCTTCGCTTGATCTGACGACTTATCTTGCTCTCACCTAGATCTAATGACCCAACACCACGAATGTTGTGATTTCTTTCTCTGTGGTCATTTCTTAAACTTGTTACACCTCTTGTGTTTCCGAACACAGTCCAAGTATTCTTTCAACGCCCTTCTAGAAATCTGTACCTCAAAATTCTCTAGACTTTCTACGCCAAATTTCTCGTTCATGGCCCATCCAGGTTCCAGGTAGAAACCATGGGCTCTGAACTTGAGTTTTGTCCATTTCGAAAACAATTCTTTTCCGAAAATTTTGCTTTAGCTTCCACTAACATGGCCCATCTAGGCTCAATGTTGAAACCATGGCTCTGATACCATTTTGTAACTCCCCCAACCACCAACAGGCTAGGCAACGTCACTTCTTGTACGTCTCTCTTAGCTCTAATACCATTTTGTGAATTTATATGCATGCATATCTATCTAATGCCAATTAACAGCTATAGCATTCTACTCATGCCACTATTCATGCATAAATAATCATTAAAACATTCTGACAATATATGCATACATATGACATATTCTGACCATACACAGATTAATGCAGAAATAACAGTAAGCCTACACATACAACATAAATGATATATCCATGCATTACTCATCAAATTATAAAACATGTACAATTACACATCATACAATCAACAAAGATTTGGTACTTATCTTTCAATAGATGACCACCAACTGTGTGCAGACCTTCCACTAACCTCCCAGCCTTAGACCATGCTGCTCATCATGCTCAGTAGTGGGTCACCCCTGAGTTGGGACTAAACTCCACCGGGAAAGGGATTCCTAGGCTTGGCAAGGGCAACATGAAAGTCGCACAGGTCAATGTGAAGGATTATCTTCCAGGGCCAACTCACACTAACAACCTACAACCTCTCATTCCCCACATGTTTGTTCCACCCCAGGAAGTGTGCCCCTTCTCTGCTCAACAGTCCTTCGGCTGCCCCACTTCCCTTCTAGGGCTTCAACAATAAGCCGAACAAGAATTCTCCAAGCACTATAGCTGCAGTTGGGCTCCCTCTCGGAAAACACTTCCCCATCAACCTCTCTCACATGGAGAGAGTTGCTTGCAGGCCTGATAACCTGCTTCTTCAGTTCAACTTCTAAGTCAATTCTCGAAAAGGTGATGGAAACAACAAAGCTCAACAAAGAACAGATGATGGTAGCAAGCCACACTCAGTCAAGGAACTACGTGGGCTGTAACGGCCAAAAATTAAGACACAACATGGCTCAGGTAGTTACAGGGTGCGTCCGACTTCACATGAGACACACATGATAACTCAAGTACGACCTCAGGATTCCAAAGGTGCATACTAGATACAGAGGCGATGATGATGGAGAACTGGTTCAAATGCATGACTCCCTGGTGAATCCCGAAGGGTGATAAACTTCCTGAGAATCGTAAGGGTCGTGAGGAGGAACCCCCAACGAGCTAGCTTTCCCAGCTATAAACTGCATGCACCCAGGTTGACACATGTCTTCCTGAAGCCGCATGAGTTCCACTTAGCACTCATTCCCTTTCCCAGGAACTTAGGACAACACCTATCATGTCCACCTTAGCCTTTAGGAAATAATAATAATATATTATTCCCTTAGAGGTAAGCCCTCTAGCTCAGCCCCTAGGCCTAGACACTTAGCCCCCTCCCTTACCCTACCTAGTGGAGCTTAGTCCCCCATAACTCTTTCTTCGTGGTCAGTCTACACGCAACAGTGTAATTTTATTAATGATATGTGTATTTACATATACAAAAATCAAGCTCATGGCCTTAAGCATCTAGGCTCTCCGGCCTAATAAGCATATAAGTCTTCAACTTATAAAAACTTGGCTCACCAACCTATAAACATAATTACAATTTAGTATGGGCTCGGCCTTGGGGTGTTACATATATTCAATGCTCTAATTCATTAAGAGTGTATTGATCATCATAAGGTCGCAATAACATTCCACGAGGGATGATAATAATAACGAAGAAGGCATGATTTGCATCTTGAGTTTGACCCAACTTTGAGTATTTGAGTCGAAAACCATGTTGCCATTAAGAAATTCAATGATACTGGTATATATGTTATTAGTACTATAATAGATCTACCATTCATTCACTTCACTAATTTTATTTTATTAAATTAATAATTCCATCACATGCATACACAATCTAGTATATCTCATCCAATTGAACACCCAACTAAACGTAAGTTAAGAGTTTTATCTTTAATCAATCTACATATTTGTTATGCTCTTTTTAGCTTTATCTTTAATCAATCTACATCTCTTTTTATGTTTTTTTTCTTCCTTATAACCAAGTAGATTAAATGCCAATAGGTGGTAAGCAAGGCAAATTTCCAATACCCAAGTTCTTAGCACCTTACCCCAAGGAGATAAAAAAAATAGAACATGTGACCTAGCCAACTATATCTTTTTAATACTCTAAAAAACTACCTTTACCTTTAATCAAACTACATCTCTTTCTTTTTATGATATCTATTAAAAAGATAACATAACTGATTATAAATTAACCTTCAAACAATAGATTTAGTATTTTTTACATTTAAATTTTTTTCCACAAATTAATAAACGAGTAAAATGCGTTAATATTATTTTGAATTTAAGTTAACTTTAGATCTACTCAACATATTCCATCACATAAAAGTTTTTTTATAAATTGACTGGTTAGTAAAGAAGGGCAGACTCCAGGTGAGCTCTTTGGAGGGTTGGAAATCTAGAATCATAGCACTGTCTGGGAGATTCTGTTTCATTACTTTCCAACATCTATATAGAAATTTTAATATTGAAGAGGACAAATTATCAAAGAAAGCAATCGAGGAAATAGAAGGCATTCTTTTTTTTATCAAAGGTGGACCAATGGAGCGGCTGGACCAAGGAGACAATTTAGAATCCATTAACCAATGAAGGTGATTCTTCATGTCTTCGGCAGTGTTGTTTTTTTATTTTACTTTGAAAGTATTTCCTATTTTGGTTATGGACTTAGAATTGTAAATGCTCTATCTATACTCAGTATGGTACTGGAGTTGAGATCCTTTTTGCAGCTACCATGTCCATTTTTATAAGTTATTTTGAACAATATTTTACATTCTCTCAACAAGGCTTGAAAAGAAAAAGGTCTATGGAGAAGTAATGGAAGATGTAAAAATATTATATGCATTAATATAATTGAGCGAATTTTTTTCTCGGGCAAAAGAGTTTTTAATAAATCTCAATAACATTGAAATGAAAATCGAATTAAGCATGGTATTTGAGGTGTGTTTTCAAAGATATTGAAAGGTAACTAAGGGTGAAGGACAATGTAAGGATTAAAGACAATGTGATCATAGATCTGGAAAATGACATTTGTAAGCCATGAAACCTAGTGTGGCTATTACTTAATTTTCAATTCCTGGTAGATGAGATTAACCAAAATTTGTACTACCCGATTCCTCATGCAATAAGTATAGCTAAAATGTACAACAATTGAGAAGCAATCCACAACTAACAAGTAGTTGAATGGTGACCAATGCATTTCTCTCACGGGTTTCAAGAAGATCATAGCTAGCATAGTCAACACCCTTGTGGTAGTGATAATAATATTATTGAATGCAAAATTCTTTATCACCCATGCATTCGACAGTCCATCAACCTTTATCGAATGTTGACAAATATTAACGTATGATATACTAAACTATTAATGAAGACATGGAATCGTAGGAGAAAAAAATTATAAGAACCATTGTATGTATACAGAAACGGTTGTAAATTGAAATGCACATAGGACTAATACAAATAGAACTTAGGAGATGGGTAATTGCGCGAAGAGATATGTGAAAGAATTTACATCGTTGAAGTGAAGAGAAAAAATGCTTTTACCGTCGGGTATAACCGAGCCCCTAAAATAGTAGAGGTAACGAGGGGCAACTGTACTAATATTGACTGCAGAAAAACAAAGAATGAAATCATGGCACTCTACATGCCACAAATTCTTAAGCTTCGAAATTATCGGAGGATGCCATTGGTGATAAGGCTCTGATAACAAATACTTAAGGCTCTGATAACAAATCCTTGTGCAAAATGGACATAATCAAAACCTACTTCCACATTATAAATGAATCAAAGCATTAATTGCAATGAAACAATTACTATATAGCTCCACTTACATCAAAAGCACGTAGCAACTAAAATAGAACATTCTTGAATCTTTGAAGCAAAGAGACTGTTAAGAACCGATGCATCTATGTTACAAATTTGAGTTCTCATTGTCCTCAAGAAATATTGCTGCCATCCAGAGCTTGCCAATCTAGACTCCCCAATTAGACTGCAATCTTTAATCAGTGGCCTAATCAATGCAGTGTGGCAGAATATTAAATTGCGGCTGAGGAAACCTGGAAGTCGCTGCCTATTGAGCAGTAACGTTTTGAGTCGATGGTCGGTGAGGATGATGATGCTTGGAGCAGTTGATCCTGGAGACATCACAGTTTGAGTCAGTGGCAGGTTAGGATGATCACGTTTCCAGCCATTGAACCCGGAGACATCAGGATGTGGCGGTTTTCAATGCTAATTTCAATGTGTTAACATGTGGGCATTTTTAATTGAGTGTGGAGGTGAGCGTTTTTAATTGGGTGCAGAGAGATGATGAAAATTTGATATAGATCTTCCCCTTAAAAGAACATATTTGGCGTAATCAGGCGCGATGAAGAATATTTTTCTATCGTTAAATCTCGCATGCACATTGCATATTTTAAAAGTCTTGTAATTATAATGTCATTACGATGAAATGTTATTTTTCATGGGATTATTATTTACTAGCATAATCCCTAACGGACAAATGGGAATGTCTAAATAATTAAAGAAAGTTTTCATATTAATATTATTAATAAGAATTTATTAATAAAAATCATAAAAAATTACAGCATAAGAGGTTACAACATAGGAGAGGGAGAAAAACTCGTCAAAACAATTACACAAACACAACAGAGGCAAAGGTTAAGAGATATTTTTTGTTTTTATAATAAATGATAAACCTGTGTGATCAACAAGCAATTCCATCGTTTTAGAATTTTAATGAAAAATTTCATCCTTGTTTTGTTTTTACATAAGAGTTGGTTGTGAGATTTTTTTATGTTTCTTTGTGTACACTTATTTCTTTTAAATTTTCAGTGTGCTTCCTTATTCTTGTATACTTATAATCCCTAACGGACAAATGGGAATGTCTAAATAATTAAAGAAAGTTTTCATATTAATATTATTAATAAGAATTTATTAATAAAAATCATAAAAAATTACAGCATAAGAGGTTACTGTTATCGCACGGTTTGTAGGAAAGGTCCAAGAGCTTGAGTCAGGGCTGTGAAACCGGCGTAACAGGAGCTTCCCCACCCACTGTCACCTCGATGGGGGGCTCTTTCTATTTAGGAGGGCAAATCCAAGGGAGACGTCCCT
>ML793517.1:121973-135224 GCA_009831015.1 Picea engelmannii
TGGATCTATGTGGACCATCAAGGAAAGAAGGTACAGGAAAAGAAAATTACTTTATGTTGATTATTGATGACTATTCTAGACTAACTTGGGTTGCCTTTTTGAAAGAAAAATCTGAAGCATTTGAAAAATTCAAAGTGTTTAGGCTTTGACTGAGAATCAAACAGGAAAAAGATTAAAGGCAGTAAGTTCTGATAGAGGAGGAGAGTTTAGTTCAGGAAATTTCAAAGAGTTATGTGATAAACATGGGATCAAAAGAGAGTACACAATTCCAAGGACTCCACAACAAAATGGAGTTGTTGAGAGGTAGAATAGGTCAGTACAACAAATGGCAAGATCAATGATGAATGAAAGGAACATACCTCAGACATATTGGGTGGAAGCAATTCATACAACTGTTCATATTCTTAACAAAGCTCATCTCAAGCCACACAGTGACAAGAGTCCTTATGAACTATGGTTTGGAAGACCTGCTTCAATCAAGCATTTTAAAATCTTCGGGAGTAAATGTGATATCAAGAACAATGATGAAAATATTGGCAAATATGATGACAGGGCTGATGAAGGTATCTTCTTGGGTTATGCTACAAATAGTAAAGGGTACATATGCTACAATAAGAGATTGCATAAACTAGTTGATTGTATAGATATAAAAGTTGATGAAGAAATCCCAGTCAGAAATGTAAGCAGTGCTGAACCAAGAACAAAATATATAGTTGAAGATGAAGATGAACAGGTCCAAGGATCAGAAAAGGAAGAAGTTGAATCAGATGAAGATACGAATACTCAGACTGACACAAATCAACAGAAAGAAGCAAAATCACCTCTCAGAATTGTTAAAAAGAATCATCCTGAAAATCAGATAATTGGAGATATAAATAAAGGAGTTCAGACAAAAAGGAAATTGATTAAAGACTCAGAACAATTTCAGGTTGCTTTTTTATCTATGACTGAACCTAAAATTTTTGATGAAGCCAACAAGCATGATGATTGGATTAGAGCTATGAATGAACTAGATCAGATTGAGAAGAACAATACTTGGGAGCTTGTTCCTAGACCTGAAGATAAAAATATAATAGGTTCCAAATGGGTGTTCAAAAATAAAATGAATGAAAAAGGACAAGTTGTTAGAAATAAAGCCAGATTGGTCTATAAAGGATATGCACAAGTTGAAGGTTAGGAATTTGATGAAACCTTTGCACCAGTGGCAAGACTGGAAGCCATCATAATGTTTCTTACCTATTCATCTCATAAAAACTTTAAAGTTTATCAGATGGATGTTAAGTCAGCGTTTCTTAATGGAGATCTAGAGGAAGAAGTATATATGGAGCAACATGAAGGATTCTCATTGACAGATAATCCCAATTATGTTTGTAAGCTGAAGAAGGCCTTATATGGACTAAAACAAGCACCACGAGCTTGGTATTATAGACTGGACAAATTTTTACAAGAAAAAGAGTTCAAGAAAGGTACTGTTGACAATAACCTTTACATTAAGTCCGAAGGTGATAATTTACTAGTTGTTTTGGTTTATGTAGATGATATTATTTTTGGCTGTACTAATGAATCATTTGTCCAGTGGTTTGCTAACTCTATGCAAACAGAATTTGAAATGTCCATGATAGGAGAACTGTCATATTTTATTGGCTTACAAGTAAAACAAAGTTCTGCAGGAATATTTATTTCTCAAGAAAAATATTTGAAAGAGATGTTGAAGAAATTTCAGATGGAAGATTCCTCTCCAGTTAGCACACCTATGGTGGTTGGTTGCAAGCTGAGTAAAGATGATATCTCACCTGATGTTGATCAAAGGACATATCGCTCTATGATAGGTAGTCTTCTGTACATCACAACATCTCGTCCTGATATAATACAAGCTGTTGGAATGGTAGGTCATTATCAGTCTGCTCCTAAACAAAGTCATTTGGTAGCTGTCAAAAGGATATTCAAATACTTGAAGGGAACAATGACTTATGGTCCATGGTATCCCAGAAATCAGAATTTCCAGTTAACTACTTATTCAGATGCAGATTGGGAAAACTGTGTTGATGAGAGAAAAGCACCAATGGAGGAGCATTCTTTCTGGGTGACTCAATAGTAGCATGGCTCAGTAAAAAGCAAGGATCCATTTCATTATCAACTACAAAGGCATAATACATTGCTGCTTCTACTTGCTGCACACAAATTTTATGGATGATACAAACTCTTGCAGATTTGAAGGTAACTTACACTAATCCCATTCCAATTCACCGTGATAACACCAGTGCCATTAGTGTTTCCAAGAATCCTGTTCTTCATTCCAAGACTAAGCATATTCCAATAAAGTATCATTTTCTCAGAGAACAAGTTACAAACAAAATTGTTCAACTGAATTATATACCTTCTACAAAACATATTGTAGATATATTTACAAAACCATTAGCAGCAACCCCTTTTGGATATCTTCGTCAAAAGATGGGGGTTATAATTTCTTATGTCTAATCTATTCACCTGGTCAGGGGGAGTACTTATTGAATATCTGGTGTATTTCCAAGATGCTCATAGTTGACAGGGGGAGCATGTTTCTTCTTTGACATTGATGTCAAAGGGGGAGAAAAGAGTATGGGAGGAGAGTTTGAATGCATGTGGATGCATGTGGGTACTTGTGTTGTCGAGTCCGAATGCATGTGGATACATGTGGGTACTTGTGTTTCCATCAATGCCAAAGGGGGAGATTGTTGGCAAATATTTAACAGACAACAAATGCTTGTCATTGATGGCAAATACAACAATGATGGCAGAGGATTGTTGACAAGAATCATCGATGGCAAGATCAGAGTAAGCGGAACAAAGTAAGCTCGAGAGGAGAAGCATTTCTGATTGTTGGAAGAGAAGCATTTCTGTTCGTTGGATCCCATTCAAAATTCTCGAAAGAAGGAGGACCGTCAGATTTGTTAGTAGACAAGAAGAACGCGCAGAAGAGGAGGACAAATCTCAGGCGTCAGATCTGAGCGCGAGGATCGATCGTCGTTGGATCATGAAGAACCTACATGTTCATTCGAAGTGCAAGGAGAAACAGGCATACAAAATCCCAAAATAAGGAGGACCGTCCATCTTCAGGCATGATACGTGGACATAGATCAACATTTCACTGACTGAAAAGTCAAAAGTAAGAAATGATCCAACCTCTCATCTCCCGAAATCACGATTTAATCGCAGTCATCAGATCAAGGTGTGATCTGGACCATTGATCCCATGCCATTTCGTAGTTTCGCAACTCGCGACTTGAAGAGGCAAGAAATATGACCATTGAAATCGCGATATGCGAAATTGCGATCTAATCGCAGCCGTTAGATCAAGGTGTGATCTGGACCGTCGACTCCATTTCGGAGTTTCGCGACTCGCGACTTGAAGAGGCAAGAAATATAACCTTCGAAATCGCGATATGCGAAATCCCGATTTAATCGCAGTCGTCAGTTCGAGGTTTGTTCTGGACCATTGATCTGAGCTCCATCTCAGAGCTTCGCTTATCGCGACTTGGAGAGGCAAGAAACATAAACGTCGAAATCGTGATATGATATGAGCCATTGAATTAAGATCAGATCTGGACCGTCGAATCATAGGATAAATTGCTGACTTGGAGTCAACGGAGCATGGTGTGGAAACTCGCGAGATGCAAGATCGCGATAATATCTGGACCATCAGATCTATGGAGTTTTTCAACCATCGATCAGATGAAGTTTATAAATTCGCGAAGCACCTTTTTGGCACAACCTTTGGTCACCGCCGGTGGTCACGAGAAGGGAAGGAGTCAATTCAGATAAGCTTCATTTCGGGGTTTCAGGGATCGCGACTTGGAGAGTTGAGATGCCTCATCTCCAGATTCACAAAACGGGAATTCACGAAAAGCACTTTATGCATAAGCGCTTGGTCATGGCCTTGGTCATATAGAGGAAGGAGCTTGCACAGAAAAGCTCTGTATCGGAGTTTCGGAGATCGTGATATGAAGTGTCAAGACACTTGGCCACAGGAATGCCGAAATGTCGATACCCGATTTAAAGGCAAGATTAATAAAATTCATCCAACGATGGAGATAAACTTGAATATGATCGGAGGGCTACTGTTCTCTCTCACAGTTAATTTATCAGTTACGAATCTGTTAGCGAAATTGATTCATGATTTCTGATCGGTTGGCGTTTCAGTTGCTCGGACGATTTTTCCTTTGCTTAAGAAGATGTGAAAAGAAACAGCGGTGGGAGGTGTGCATAAAAGAAAATGTGACAGACTGTGCGGTGTTGGTGGTTCTGGATGAAAAATGAATTAAACAGTGAGAAAGGAAAAATCAGAGTATGCGCAGTGTGAGACTGAAAAGTATGCGCAGTGTGAGACTGAAAAATGTGCGCAGTGTGAGATAAAACTCAGAGAAGAGTAACAGATGAGGAATAGACCTGAAGCAGAGCATAATGACAGAACAAGTTGAAACATAGCAGAATTGTAGAACAGACAAAGGAAGAGAAGAATTGCAGAACAATTAAGAAAACCAGATTTACAGAACAGAGAAGAAGTGGTAAGAATCGATTTATCTGTGTAGTTGTTTGTTTAATTATTCATTTCATATTCCAGGGTGCTTGGGAGGTACTAGGGAGGACTGTTGTCCTCAGAGGTTCAAGTGGGTGCTTCCTTCTAGTTAGTGCTAGAGAAACCAGGGAGTCGGTGCTAGAGAAAAATAGAGAGTTGGTGCTCTCAACAAGTTGCAACTTGCAAAACAGAGGTAGCAGCCTCACATTGAGTTGGTGCTCAATTATAGATGACGTACAGAACTTAAAAGACTGCCTATCATTTAGAAGAAGAAGAGGTTTTCTCCCTTTATGGGTTTCCTCGTGAAAATCTGTCTCTGTGTATACCTTATGTGTGATTGATGCTCATTACTTTTATTGTCCATATGTTGTATAATGTTGACGGTCACTTGAAGAAAGATTAAGAATGTATTAATAGACTTAAAATTGTTTAAGCTCAATAACAACTGATTCACCCCCCCCTCTAAGTTGTCTTAGTAATTTCAACACAGGGACTCATGAAAGATAGGGTCGTAGAATATTACCTCTGTGAGTCCGGGAGTCCGCGAAGATGGAAAAATGGCTAAGTGTTGAGATTTTACGGGTAGACTTGTGAAAGGAAAATTATATAGATATGTGGTCGAGAGTTTGCGAGTCTGTGATTTCGCAAATAAAAAGGTATTGTCATCGAAAAGTTCTTGAGTAAGCAAAGAATGTTGGAGATGCGAATGAAATAAAGTAAGATAAGTTAGATAAACCGAGAAAAATTGGACACCCCACCCCTTAGAAGCCCTTAAGGGGTCAGATAAACCGAGAAAAAATGGACACCCCACCCCTTAGAATCCCTTAAGGGGTCGGGTATGTTACATGAACCTTCTATTTATTCCCTTGAGTGTAGGATATTCCAATCATTGAATAATTGTAAGAGGGTGGGTGTGAGAGTCACATTCCATAGTTATTGAGATATGGGACCGAGGACAATTATCTTGGCGAAAAGTGTGATTCAAGCAAGCAAGAAAAAGAGAGGAAATTTATATGGGGATAGAGAGTAGTAGATAGACAAGTTTTTATGCATGGGAATTAGGAGATGGGAGAGGAGACTGCTCTGGAGCTGAGAGGAAACAATGGTGGACACATTCCATAACTGTTTTCAAAGTTGTTGAAGGATGAAGAAGCAAGTTTTCAGGCCTGTAGAAGAAGAAGGTTGCCATTCCTGTGGAGTGAACTCCCTATGTGAGAGTTTCATTGGAGCAATAAGCTTGTTGCCGGTAGATTTCCTGGTATTTTTCCTAGCAGTTAACATCCATGGAGTGCCCAGTAGAGAGATTCCTAGCCAACCCATGCTTGAAGCCTTAATAAATGAATGATACAAGATGAGGGACTATGAGCAGAGAATGGGGTAGATTCCCTGGGAAAACTAGGTTGAGATGAAGAGAGTTAGAGGAATCATGATAAATATAGGAGAATATGAGTGGGTCATGGGTAACTCAGGTTGTGAATGGAAAATTGAGAGACACCCTCTTTTGTGGATTCCTAGCCCCAACTTGGGGGTGACTTGTTGTTGAGATTTGGAATAGAAAGTCTATGGTTGGGTGGAACATCCATCCCATGCAACTGGTTGCACAACTGTCATAGAAAGATAAGTATTGTTACCTTGTTTATGTGTTACATTTATTGTTTATTTCATTGTGCATTCACTCTATGTGTGGAATGCATTTTGTGTTGATGTGTTGAGTAAGTTAGTTGCACTCACGTTTATTTAGCATGTTGTAGATGCATTTAGTTATTTGTATCAAGAATGGTTAAACATATATGAATTAGTAGCTGGTAAGCTACATGTTTTGTTTAGCCAAAGAATTTTGTGTGGTTCTATGGGTAATGGTCCTCAACGAGGCTGGGGAATGTTACAAGTTGGTATCATAGCTTTGGTTTATACCACTCAGGTTGTATGGGCTAGATACATCATGGAGAGGTAGAGTTACAGGTCAAATTCTACAATTGTTTAACATAGGGTCAATTGCGACGTCATCTCGTGGTTGAGGTGATGGTAGGATATGGTTTTGCAGAGGCAGCCATGGAGGCTCATGGCATATATGAGCATAGAATCTATTGTGTCGGGCGAAGAGTAGGATTTGAAACTCCGTGAGGTCAATGAAATCATGACGATGTGGGGCCATGTGTGAAAAGTTCCCCAGGTGAGGCTGAGAGATGAAGTCAAGCTAATTTTCCTAAGTGTTGAGAATAAATCTCAATCATTTGTTGGCTATGTGGTTTGATCTGAAGTGTTCATTATATATTGATGGTTAGAAGGAGGCTCGTTGGATGATGCCCACGAGAGCATGCTCGCAGAAAGTAGGCTCGCGAGAGTAGGCTCATGGGAAGAAGATCGCAGAGAACAGGTTAGCGAAAGTGGATTCTACTAGAAGAGTCCACATGGAGTTAATTTTGATAGGCTTGCAGGTCGCAGGTTGTGGAGAAATATCAAGGTATCACAAAAGGATTGAGCCCAAATGCATGAGGCTAGAATCCTTGCGGGTCGCGGGCTGCGGGAATGACTGAGGATCTCGATGGAATAATCCCATAAGCACGAGAGTTGTTGATCATCAAGATAACAAATTTGGAACGTCGAATCTATCGTGCCCATTGGCTAGTTAAATATCGTGCAGTTAGAAGAGTCCATGGTAATATGGGTTGTTTATTGGTACACTCGCCAACCATTCAATCTGTTAGATGTGTATGTGGTCTCATAAGGGACATATGTGGAAGAGGTGGCCATGTCAGTGTGTCAAGTCAGTGTGCCACATTGGCATGCTGAGTCAAATGACACATCACAGAATGGTGACATGAGTTCCCTGCCAACAGAGTGATAGGGGAGACCCGTCATTTGGTACACATCAAAAAAGGGTAAACATGTCGAAGATTGCCACATGGAAGGTGATACATAGAAAATGATAAGTTTCCTCCATTATATATTCAGGGTGAACAAGGTATCCATTATTATTCATGCACCTTGAATCCTGAAGGCATGAGGCTATAAGCCTAGAAGGCTATGGACTGTAAGAAGAACCATAAGACATAGTAAGTGACATCCCGAAGGCACTAGCCTGACAGGCTTGCAAGAAGATGGTTCACAAGAGGAGTTCGCGCGGGAGGATTTTCGACGGAGAGAACCTGTGAAGGAGAGTCTGATAGTGTTGCAGGAAGTTGATAGTCTGATGGTGTATTCTTAATTTAATCATGGATGGGGAAACAATGTCGGCCAAGCCATGTAGGTCTGCCGGCAAAGGAAAGCAGATAGCGAAACACACCTCAACCATTGCCTTCGGCTTGATTAGATCTGGCCTGGGTAGTTAGAGTGTAATGCAATCTAGATGGAAGGGTTAAAATGAAAAAATCATATTCTTCATCTAGATATCTATATTCTTTATTCAAATATATCTGTATATTATTCAAATTTACCTATGGCTTCTTCTTCTGATGCAGTTCAGTTGGGTGCTTATCGAGATCCCCGCTTAGGCAGGTAAGAGAGAGTATAGGGTGGCTCCCCCGCCCCTCCTATTAAATGTAACCCACCACTTAGATATAGATACATTTACATATATATGGATTCATGCAAATGGATCTACATGGTGCCAATTATCACAGTGATGTCTATTGTGTCTGTTTCGTCACTTGGGTGAGCAAAACAAGGGCACTTAATGGTCTAGTTGGGCCTGCTAGACAAGACAAAGGTTAGTGCATGAGTTAGATAATCCAAGCACATGAAATAAACAAGTAAATAAACTAAAAACAACTAAGGAAATAAAACTAAAATGCATAAGAAAATTTGAACCAAAATCAATCAACCAAATGACCAAGATTATGCCACCAATGGATAACTGTATGAGTTGGCAAAACATCGTAGAGAAATGAGGATTGATGAATCCCATATTCCTCCTTGGGAGGGCTATTGAGTTCCCTAATGGAGAGCTCTTCTTACAAAGATAAGCTAGAAAGCAAATGATGAAGAAATCCAAGCCTATTCCCTCAAGAGGTGAGTGGAATGGCCTATTGGAATGTTGCTAGAATGCTCCAAGGAGAAAAGAGGATTCTCAAGGGAGGATTGAGGCAACATAAAAATACTATAGAAATCTTAAATTCTTAGTGAACCCATGGACTCCATTTATAGCATGACTTCAAGGCATTATTCAACTGGTTCTTGGTGTGAACAAGGGGCCCTTTAGGGCACCCTTTGGTCCTTGATCAGCCCCCCATTCGGATTCAACTCAGATATGAGGGTCAAATCAAGTTGGGAGATGGTCCATAAGTGGTTGAGGGGCCGACAAGAACCATAAATGTGTTGTTCACAGGAGTGCACATCTTTTCTCATACATAGTCGCACATATGTCGCATTGTGCACTCTATGGGCTTCTTTGGCCCGCACACTGTGTGCACGATTCCTTTAGTGATTCAACGCATGTCAATTTTTGTCCAGTTGTATAGATTTTGCCTCTTGGAAATGTATTTTTGGTGCTGCAGGTGAACTAGTAGGTGTTTGAAACTGCTGTATTTCTATAACCATTTGCATTCAATGTTGCAGACGAAATTTTAGTGATAACAGATGACCCCTGATGTGTGAGGTTAGGAGCATACGTATAGCCGAAATACATCAATGTTTCTTCTACTGAGAGTACCATTGTTATGAAGAGTGCTGGTAATAATTGCAAGAGTGATCCTGTCGGAGGGAGAGGGGAAACAATGGGACCCAAACCTTTATCTAGGGAGAGAAATAAAATCAGTATACAAACAAGGCAGGCATGCCCCATGCTCGTGTCATGTAACTCAAAAGATGTAAGACAGTAACTAAAGTTGTATGTTGATGTAGATAACTGCAGCGCCCTCCGGGGCGGTTTGATAGCAACAGACGATAATTATGATGGTGAACATACTCTGAAAAGGGGCAAGGATGCCTATAAGAAGTGTCGATGACTCGTAGGCATTGATGGCCTAATAAATTTAGAGGTCTTCAGCTAGTATAAAACAACTGCAATAGTCGCATAGTAAGATCCATCGTAACATGAGATTTTTCTGAATTCGAATGTTATGGGGGTCAACGACATCAGAGAGAAATGAGGGTTCTCTATGTTCCATCTAAGATGCCTCATTTTAAAGGTAATGAGAGTCAAGATATGGTTTCCCTTCTGGAAACTGTGCTGGTGTCGACAGACAGGGAGTCGTGACTCCAAGAACCAAAGGGCTTCATGAAATCTGTGGAGATAAGATCAGGAACTAATACGAAAGATGGATGAAGTCAATAGGCGGTGAGACTCAAGACTGCCCTTGGTTGGGGGTATATTTGAAGGATGAGTGGAAAAAACCATGAAACTATATCTAGTGTCAGGGGGACGACTATACATGGGGTGAAATTGCGCCAGATGCATGACAAAGTGGACAAACTCAGAGATCAGGGGTACATGGATTGTGGGATACTTAGGGTTTATAGACGATGTCATAATGAGTAAAGGAGAGTGGATGCCCCAACCAAGGGTGACATGGGTTGCATTGCCAAAAAAAGGAAGGTTGTCAAGGGTGATGACAAAAAGCTAAGTAAATGTTGGAAACAAAGGATTTTTACAATTACCAAACAAATAAAAAATAATTTGGGATGAGTGTACAGATACAGAAACAAGTGCCCCAGTGCAAGATGGCTTGGCTAGTGAGGGCAGAAGTTGCGAAGAGAACGGGTGGAGGGCGGGGGCCCCATGGGTGGATTTCTATATGAGGTAAATGAATGGAGGGAAATCTGCAAATGTACAAACTGATTGTGGATGAAATGGAGGGTTAATGATGTTGCGAAGGTGCAGTCAAAATAGAACCGAGATGAGATAACCTGGGAGTCCATTGGGAAAGCTAGAAAAATGATGAGAAGGAGTATGTGGCTTATTCTCGGAAATGTGTAATATTATCAGGACTCCCATCCCTAGGGGGTGAAAACAACATGAGTTTCAAAGTTCCAAGGGGGACTATGAATGGGACAACTCATGTGGGGGAGAATGCTATCGGGTGACAGTACCAAAATGCAATGGTGGTGACAGTACTGCAGAGACGGATGTAGGGACCCTAAAGGTGAATGTTAGAGGGTGTGCCTAGGAGATGAAATTGGTATTCAAAGGGAATGATTACATGCCAATAACGATCATATACCTGAAGGGGCTCCGTTGGGTTATGATGACCAAGTACCTGCACACATGAAAACTGAATACCCGACGTGAACAATATCTGAAGATAAAGAAAATATAATCGTTATTTGATAATTTGGAACATGGGCATGTGTACCTGGACGTGATGTGAGAAAAAAGGATCCCCCAAGGCTGAGTGAAAATGGTGGCCCAGGGAATGTGACTATGTAGGCAGCGAGACCTTGATCCTGTGGCTGAAGACGGATCGAGAAATAAAGACTCTGAGCTCTTGTAACTAAGTGTGGAAGTTTGCTAAAAGGGACTATATATGGTTGTGGGGCCCACAATGCCACCTCATTTGTACCTGCTGCTATAGTAAATTGACAAGAGTATTTGGAGGAGTTTAAGAGAATATGAGAGTTTGAGCCGATTGATCGAGGATTTGGGAGAGTCAGGTTAGTGGTCTCATCGTCTTGCACAGTAGATAATTTCTATTTTTGGGTAGGGGTCGTACAGATGGTCGTACTAGGGTATTGTTTAGGGGTGGGCCCACTAATGCACAGGGGAAGGAAATATATCCTTGCGGTGGTGCGCGAGTATAATTCCATCTCCTGCGCATGATGTGTGGCTGTGCTGGACACAACTGCGCATGGGGGCGGGTAGGTGGGAAAAACAGGCGTGCACGAGATGCACACTTGTTGGAAAATACAATTGCGCACTGTGTGCAGTTGTTTCTCAGACAGTTGCGCATTAGTGCGTAGCTATGTAGAGAACATGTGTGCATTGGTGCGTGCCTGTGGGGGTGGCAGTTGCGCATTGATGCACTACTGTGCGAAGAACAGGCGCGCATATGTGCACGCTTGTTGGGGGAAAGCCGCGCACTGAAGGAGAAGCTAAGGGGTTTTGAAAGTTTGAATTTTTTGCATATTTTTGATAAATGTTGAGTGTTGACCAAGGGTTTTTGTGTGAATGTAGGTGATCATTTTATCATGCCAGTCCACTGGAGGGAGCGAGACTGGTAGCACCTACGGGAGGCGGTGAGAGAGGATCCGGGAGTTCGGAGACTATTGGCAGCCCGTGGGCTGCTCAATTTCTTCGACTGCCCATTGATACGGTCGCATGAGTACCTACTTCAGTATATGATATCGATGTGGAGCACTGATCTGCAATGCTTCATTGTGCGGGGGCAACAAGACATTCTCAGTTGTTGAGGATGTGTATTTTCTAACGGGGCTCCTCTTTTGGGAAATGGCCCTTCTTGTTGACCCCCAAATGCCAGGGAATGTGCGATTGATAGACGTGGCACATGATTATTGTACGGGGCCGAACTCGATGTTAGGTTCAGTTGTCCGTATTGAGGCAATGGACGATATTTTTCATCAGTGCATCGCGACTGTGGTTGTGAGGATCTATGTATCCTTAGATACTCAACGAATCACTTGTGGTCAGCTGAGGATTATGCAGAGGGTCCTTGATGGGGAATTTTTCGCCTGGGGCTTGATGTTGCATGCCAAGATGATGGGGTAGATTCACTGGTGTTAGACCACCGACTCTGGTGATTTTTCATTTGGATCTATCTTGGTGGCATGGTTTATGGAGAGGGTGTCCATGTTGCGCCCTAGGGTTTTGCTGTTGGCGGCAGGGCCGCAACTGATGCGGTGGGCTCAGATTTTGGCCCGACATGGAGGGGGAGAGGGTGGCCACTATTTTGTGGCCATGTTGGCGTGTGTGTGACGCCACATGCCACATATTATACTGCGATTCCCATACAGTGGGATGGATTTCCGGCACGACTCGGACATGGTGCTACCTCTTGGAGAGGTTTGGGACCAGAGAGGTATGTGGGTGTATTTATGTTTTTGTGATTTTGATAGTGTAGAATGTTTTTATATGTATATGGATGTTGATTCTATCTTTATTTTTATGTTTGCAGATGTGGGGCCGCAAGGCCGAGAGGTGGAGATGGGTGGAGAGTTTGTTTGCCAGGGGCCAATGAGACCGTCGCGGGTGGGAGAGTGACGCTAGAGGGATGAGGCTGGTGCAAGGCAAACATATGAGGCGAGGGCCAACCAAAGACGTTGGTTTGATGATCCAGGTGTGGGGCCATTGCGTGCTCCACAAGTAAAGGCCGACAGGGGGATAGATGATCTCTGACATCGGTTGGAGGTTGTGTTGCAGGGTGTGCTGGAGGGCATGTGGTCCCACATTCAGGATGAGAGAGTCCTGGAGCAGTGTGTGGGTGGTCCTACAGAATGGAAAACCTCTGTAGAGCAGCTGTAGCGGGGGCAACGATGACTGGTCAGTTGTCCCTTGGACCTGGAGGACCCCCAGCTGGTGGGGCACCTCCTGCTAGTAGAGGACCCGATGGGGGAGCTCTGGGGGCACCATGAGTGTTGGTGATGTCTTTTTGTATTTATATAGGCCTGTGAGCCCATTTTGTATAGGGTAGTTTGACACCCATTTTGTATAGGGTAGGGGGCACCCATTTTGTACCTATAGGGGTGAGGGGACTCACTTGCATATGGGCGATGTATATGTTGTACTTTTTTGTAAACATTTAT
>ML793517.1:135536-147199 GCA_009831015.1 Picea engelmannii
TTGGGATCTTTGTGATGTCTACATGAGTTGATATTTTCTGATGTTTTTATGATGTCTAATCTATATGCTGTGACCGATGTTTGATGATTTATGTATATGTAATGATGTCTTGATGTGATAAATGCCAATCTAACACTAGGTTAGCCATGTTATCTGCTATTTGATTAAATTTTTGTGGAATACGTGTAAATGTAATTGAATCAAAGTTTCGAGATAAGAGTCCAACTTGAAGGTATTTGCGAAAGAGGCAAGGATCGCAGACACAATATACATTGTTGAGTTGTAGGACTACAAGTTGGGAATATAATAAAATGCTAAGGTGATGAATGTGGCAGTGCTTAGCCTTGGCAAGGATACCAATGATGGCTGCATATTTTGCTTGGTTGTTGGTGGCTAAGCTCAAACATATGCCGCTGGAGTGGAGTAGTTCATGTGAGGGGGTGTAGAGGGCCCAAGCAGCCGAAGCGAGATTCTGTGTCTAGCTACTAGCTCCGTCAGCGTAATCGATGTGGTAAGCCGATGGAGGATGCATCTATCAATAACATGGATGGTATGTCAGACATGAGGAGTGGAGGCGAAAAAAGAAGACTAAAAAGTCGACAAATGTGTACAAACAAAAAACCTAGTGTAGAATGACTATGCTTAGGCGTAAAACTTCTTTAAGTATAACTCGTTGACGGGTTCTTTGAGAGGATAGCCTTCTGGAGAGGCCAGGATGTATGCACCTTTAGTGAGGCAGTGTTGGATGATGTAGGGCCCATGCCATAATGACTCAAATTTCCCATGACCGAGAGTATCGTGAGCGATATCGTAGGCTAGGACGAGATCTCCTTCGTTAAATGAGCAAAGGTTGACATGGTGGTCAAAGGTGGCCTTGGACCATTTTTTCGCTGCCTCATTGTTCTGTAAGGAATACCAACGATCTTCATCCAACGACTCTAAGTTCAACAAGCGCTGCTCCATTGGAGCAGTGTCAGGTAATAGCTCGATGGCGGTGCACAACGTGGGAATTTCTCACTCAATGGGGAGGGTGGATTTGATCCCATGGACGAGATGAAACGATGTAAAATCGGTCATAGTTTTGACTGCCGTGCGATAGGCCGATAATGCTGAAAACAACATATGATGCCAATTGGTCTTATGTTTGTTGACAGTGTGCTGCAACATGGTTTTGAGGATGTTGTTAATAGCCTCGACTTGTTCATTGGACTGAGGGTATTATGGGGAGGAAAACTCATGGGAGAAGCCTAACTTTGAGGAGAGTTCGACGAATATCTCATTCTCAAAGAGTTTACTGTGATAAGATACTAACTATAGTGGAATTCTGAAACGGGTAATGACGCGGTTGAAGAAAAAATGCGTTGTTGTGTCAGCGGTATTGTTGAAGGTAGGCATGGATTTGACCCATTTGGTAAAGTAATCTACTGCCATGACGATGTACTTGTAATTGAAGTCTATGCCCCATTTGCAAAAATCATTCGAGCGGGTGGAAATCATGCTTTGTTTGCATAAAGTTGGAATTTGTCGCATCGCTTGACAACGTGGATGCAGTCATGAAACAATGTGGTCCAGAAGTATCCTGCTCGAATGATTTTTTGGGCGCTAGACATACCTGAGAGGTGGCCACCGCAAGCACCTTTATGGAAATCATTCAAGACTCTATCTACTTCGTCGATGATCAAACATCGACGGAGTATGGTGTCGACCCCCCGTCGATACAAAATGTCACCGATGAGGAGGTACCGAGGGGCCTGATGGCGAATGCGTCGACGATCATCTCGAGAGAGATGAGACCCAAACTTCTGTGTCTGAAGGTAGACAAGAAGGTCACCATACCAGGGTTCATTCGAGGGTATGTAGAAGAGGTGTTCGTCGGGAAAATCCATATTGATGGGTGAACTTGTAGCGTCTGAGGGAAACGTCATGATGAGTTTAATGAGAACAAGTGCTTTCTTACTTTTGGGAGTTGAAAACTCTAGGTCGTATTCCTAAAGGATGACCATCCATTTGGAAAATTTTCCATTAATCTGTCGTCGACTAAGCAAGTACTACATGGGGTTGGAATCTTCCACGACTTTGGTAGTGCGAAGTAGGATATAATGATGTAGTTTCTGGATTGCGAGGGCGAGTTTCTCCTCATGACTGTATTTCAGGGATGGTCTTGAAATATTTTTACTAATGTAGTAAATAACATGCTCGCGACCATCATCCCGTAGTTGGACGAGAACTCCAGCTACTGAGACGGTTGAGGCCGACAAGTAGAGGATGCAATCATGATCATAGTCAGGAGGACTAATCAAAGGGGCATTGGATAGTGCCACTTTTAAATCATCAAAAGCGGTTTGGGAATGTTCATCCCATCGAAATGGGATATCATGATGCAGTAAGTGAAGGAAACCATGCGCACGGGTGGCGTAATCTGGGACAAAGCATCATAAAAAGTTGGCTTTGCCTTGTAGGCTCTGCAGTTGGCACAAATTCCTAGGTGGTAGAATTTATGTGATAGCTTGGACCTTGAGGGGGTCCACTGTGATGCCGTGTTGGGAAACTATGAACCCAAGGAGGCGTCCGACGGTGACCCAAAATACTCACTTGAGGGGGTTCAAGTGGATATTGTACTGGCAACATCGTTGAAAGACAACTCGCAAGTCATCTAAATGTTGAGTTCGTTTATTGGATCGAGCAGTGAGGTCATCCAAGTAAGCGAGGATGATGCGAGCAAGATCGTGGAAAACATAAGTCATGGCTTGTTGGAATGTAGCACCTGCGTTTTTGAGTCCAAAAGGCATGACATGATATGAAAAAGTACCCCTGGGGTGGTAAATGTGGTTTTATACTGATATGTTGGATGGAATTGGATTTGATTTTAGTCGGAGAACCCATCCATGAAGGACAAGGCCTCGTGGTTGGCACAGTCATCGATAACTTGGTCGATGAAATGGGTGGGGAAGTTGTCCTTGGGACAAGCATGGTTGAGATTGCGAAAGTCAGTGCAGATGCGAAAATTACGTGATGGGGTATATGAACCCTACAATGCATAACTTTTCAATTTCAGCTTTGATAGCCGCATCTTTGGATGGGTGTAGTGGGCGTTGCTTTTGACGGAGTGGGGTGACATCGGGCCATGTGTCAATGCGATGTTTGATGATAGAAGGATCAAGGCCGAGCATCTTTGTATATGACCAAGAAAAAATATCCTGGTATTCCTGAAAGAGAGCGTTGTAAGCTATGATTTCCTCAGGGGAGCATGTGGTGCCAATGGTGATTTCCTCTATGATTCTGGGTTTGATGGAAATGTCGATTTTGACAGTGGGGGAAATGTTGGCCATGTTGCCTTCTTCAAAAGCATCAGGGGCAAGGATAAGGTTATTGAACCAATTGTTGGTGCAATTATTTGCATAATATATTACCAAACATAAATTATCAACCAAGATTCGTAATCAGTAGAGTTGATGCACTATATGTGCCGATAACAGATAAGTTCCTATGTCTAATGAGTATAGAATAAAGAAGAAACATTCAATAACAAAATACTCTGTCTCACACCTTTCAAATAACACTCCACACATACAATTCAAAATTCAGAAAGCAAAACTGATCAACAAATGTTTAATTCATAATTCTTATTCAGGGGATGGATCTTCTCATTATAGGCTCATGAAAGATAGAGATGGGCTATGACTTTATCCCCTGTAGCAACTAATTTCAACAGTAAACTGTAATCAACTTTCTGCACACAATAAAAAGGCAATCACTCATAACTTAATCAATTCTGGAAGAAAATATGTCCCTACACAGGCAACATTACACAAGACACTCCATTCTTGGTGCATGTAGGTGAGAGATGGAGCCTTGTTGTTCTTGCACTTACTTCATACAACACAAATATTAAAGTTTCTAAACTCAGAAAATGATAATTGCCTATCTAACAATCATGAACATCTACCCACACACACATAAACAAATACAAGGAGAATTACCTTGGTTGGGGCAATGGGCCCTTGTCGTACCAACCAGGTAGCTCTAGGAGATTACAAAACACACACTTTAATCATATCCAGGAATTTCAAAGGCTGGACTTCATATTCCTTCAATTGACAGGTATACAGTAATTCAAAACTCAATTTCTCAGCATAACAATATATTCAAGCTCTCCCAAGAACCAATATTACATCATAGTCATTCCTCCTCTCTCAGTACTCCTTCCTTCATATTTATACAAGGAAATTCAATGGGTATAGATCAAAACAAGTCCCCCAACTCATAATTCGTTCAAATTGTTTATGCACAAAATCTGGGTTTTTCAACAAATATTGCAAATTCGAGTTAACGATCCTTCGATATTTGTCTATATGTTATGAATCATGAGAAACTATTTCTGGGTTTTGTAACTGGATATTGTTTCTAAACACCCATTGGATGGTTTCGTAATATATTCTTCCATCTGCACGAAAATCAAGGTGCAATATGACAGTTTAGAAATATTTAATGATTTTAGGCTGAATCGTTCCCCCTGAGATGGAGGTCCACACGTGCGATATCTGGAGATTCTGGTCCACAATTCGGCATGAAAACACATGTCTGGACAAAACCCATGTCCCTAAATTTGGAGATTCATCGTCATCTGCCCAAAAATCGAGGAGAAAATCCAGTACCGAAATGTTGGTACCGGAATCCTGTAGGTAGTTGTTTAGTACCGGAATACACACAGGCTAGTACCGAAATAGGATGGTACTGGATTGCACGATGACTTGTAGTACCGTAATGCTGAGATACTGGAATAAGCTTCTCATGAGTCAAACTATTAGGATTATACAAGATAGAACACTTTAATCGAATTAATTCAAGAAAGTTAAACAAATCATCAATTACCTCTTATGAACATGAACTAGGTCATTAGGTATGTGTTTGGGAGTAAACAGTCAAGTATGGACTTATAACATAGGCAAAAAGGCTTGGATACAAGGTAAGATAGGGCATTATACATGTCAAAATAGAGACTCAACATTCCCCCATGCTTAAGTCATTGCATGTCCTCATGCAACAATGATCTTCAAAATTTCAAAATTGATGATACTCCTCACTCAATCAAGCATTCCCTGAAGTTCCACCTTTCTTCAGCTCCTTAAGTTCCTGTTATACGTATAAACTTCCTGGCCTATGCTTCACATTCTTACCCATGCCAAAGTAGTTATGATGGAAAAGGGGAGTCATGAGTAATAGATTAGATCTGCTAGTGATTTGACGTTAAGTCTTATCGAATATATTTTCGATCATAGTTAAGAGAATGGCTTGGATATGAATCTAATATGATTATAGGATAGTGGCCAAGAGTTTTCAAAATGAATTTGACTAATAGGCCCCCCTTGGCTAGATTACCTTTAAAACAAAAGTGCTATAAGCATAATTTAGATATCATTTGAAGAGAGGAACACATAAAGGAATACATCCCAAGATGATTAACTTGTTTCTGATCCAAGTTTTTAGAAATGAAGCTCTTCTTTCTTAGGTAAGGTGAATTACACATACTGAGGGTCCCACTTCTCATGCAAACTTATTTATTTTAAAGATAGAACTCTAAAGTGGATACTTGAAGGTTCTTAAGAACATCATCCGAGAGATATAAAGGTCATCTCCTAGCCTTGATTTGATAGTGATTGCTTCAGAATGAGACCCAAGGGTTTTTGTTCAGTTTTAGGTGTGCCACTTTATGTTTTTCAACTCCCTTTACCCGGCATAGCGCCACTGCCAGCAGGCCTGTTCAGTACCCCGACGGGTTTACCTTAGTACCATACAAGCATGGCCCCGCAACCAGCAGGCCTATTCAGTACCCCGACGGGTTTACTTGTACTTCCTGATACTTTCTTTTTATTATATTACTCAAAAGATTTAGAATGATGTATACTGTTCATTGACAATTTTTAGAGTATAAGGAAGGCAGGTGGTACAAGAGTGTTTTAGAGTTATTAGGCACATAATTAATTGTTTTCAATTATCCCAAGGGTGACATCATCCACATTCAACTTAAATCTTAGTTATTCAATGTATAATGGAACATCTCGGATAATGACTAAGAGGTCCCTCTAGTTAATCCTATTAGGGTTCTCATGAAAGTTCATTGAGGTTTTGCAAGGGTGGTCCACCACATGAGGTTTTCATCAATACCTCCCAAGAGAAACTTATAAATATAACCTTGGATAAGAACTTGTTGAATCAACTAGGTTAGTATTATACATAATGGTGTCACCACTTTTCAATGGATATTTCAATTAGCAATCACTTTTTCAAAATGATGAGGTAATAAGACAAGTGCACCCATTATCATATCGAGCTAAATGTGGAAATATCTTCTTAAAGGATAGCAAGGATGATTCATTTAGGGTTGAGTGTAGAAATGTAGGAAGAGGATGCACATGAGAGTAAAAACAATTCAACACAAGACTTAAATGATCCTTGATAAGAAGAACATGAAAAGATTATCCCATACCTCCAATTACCTGAAGTGAAAATGATGTTAAGCACAGGACAAAGATCATATCACCTGGCATCAATATCATATGAGTAATGGAGCATGTTTTTGGAACTAGAATTTGTAGGATTCTCTTTGTGGATGGCATGCTCAGGTGATAACTCAATGGTTGCTTTAGGAGCACTGTCTGATCGTTCCCCTAGCCAATAGTCTTTCTTCTGTATTTTAGCTTTCAAAATAAAGATAGAACTTAATTTCTGAGATTGGGTGGCTTTCTTCTTTCTGGATGTAGCAGGCTTCCCTACAACAAACTTTCCTTTCTCCAGTCCCTCAATAGGATGGGATGAGTTGGGTGTAACAGTGAGTTCCTTCTTTATCCCCTGATGCCTTCCTCTTGTCTTTCTTTATCTTTTTTCTTGATCCCTCACTGTGTATTCCTGCTTCCTATTCCTCTACAGATTTAGACATTCCTTCCTCACCAAAATTTTGTTGGAGTAGTTGCTTCCAACTACCACCTTGTGTCCTTAAGGCATGGACAACCAAAAGTTTTATTAAGCCATGGTGATGAAGGCTAGTTTCAGGTTTCTTGGAAGCTGATTTCACTCCTCTCACCATCTTATTTAAAATTATCCATCAATTTGTGGCCCTCCTTCATGATGGCCTTTAAACTTTTCCAAAAATGGCACCCAACTGACTTGTTCATCTTTTTCCTTGCAAGCTTGATATTATGTTGTTTCCCTGTATAATTGAAATATGGGCTCATTCCTGTAGACCCCCATGATAGCTTAAAATGATTCTTTAGGGCGTATGAGGCACAGACAAAGGATCGAGGGATGAGTATCGGATCGACGCAGACCGTGATGAAGTACCAGATCAACGCAGATCATGATGGAGTATCGAAAGGGGATAAATATGCAAAAGATACAAAAGCACGGGCTGATAGTGTGACTGCAGGTAGTGTGATAGTAAAATGGTAAATAACGCTCATCTAGATGGAAGAGCCATCCAAAGGAGCATTTATAAATGGAGATTTATTTTACAACGATCACATCTATGGTAATGATGGCACAATAAGACAGGATGAATCCATTAACGACTTATAGACTCATAGGAGAGTTGGCATTAGACCATATTCAAGGGATGTGGCTCGAGTCATTCATATGGCACGATAGTGAATCATGGGATTATGAGGTTTCTTTACTAGATAGATAGAAAGACATGATTTTGATCTTGTGAGAGACACAATGACCTCGTACTCTCAACATTTCGAGAAATAGGGACGTTTTATTTATATAGAAATGTAGATGAGGATTTTACAGAAGTTTGTGGTAGGGGGTGTGTCATGATTCGAGAGTAACCATATGTTTAATGCATAATCATTCTAATTTCTTTAATAAAACGAAAAAATGTTGAATCTTTATATCCTAGTACTAAAATCGAGTAGCAACTTGAAAATATGATTAGAGCTACCTGTCACCTTATTACCAGTACCGGATCACCTGGTGGTAGTGCTTCTAAAATTTTTGTAGGCTGCACCTTGTAGAAGTAGCTGGTGTTTTCTGGTGTTCTGGAAGAGGACCTGTGATCTGATTCAACTGAAAAACCATGTAGATGGAACAAATACCAACACTAGATGTAGGAACTCTGGGTTTGCATCAGAATAATGCAAAATAATTTGGTGACTGGACTCCAAGATCTGTGAGAAGAGGGTATTCTGTAATTGGATGACCATATGTTAAGATTTAGAACCCTCCTCTTTTGGAATCAGGCTGATCACTGCTCTTGTTGGCACTTCCTTTTTATTACAAAAATAATAATCCTAACTACTACTGTCGCAGCAACCACTCCCCCATGCTTGAGGTTTTGCATGGCCTCATGCAAACAATGTGAGATGCTAAAAAAAGGGTTGCTCAGAGGGTTGCCAACATATGCCAAAAACAAACCAATAACACTAAAAAACTAGATTCTTATTCATACTTACAAACATAAAATTTAGGGAAAATGTCAAAAGTTGAATTATTAGCTATGAATAAAATAGTTTGGAATTAGCATTCAGTTTCAACTTCTATTAAAAATATCACTGAATTGATCATCCTTGTGAAATAGTGGTCTTAAAATAGATAGGTAATGATAAAGCACAAATGCATCATTTTTAACAACTTAAGGAAAAATAAGAAATTAAAAAAAATAGGTCGTGAAGCACTCCCTTAAATGTTATCTTCCGTTGACAAGGATGCCTTCTCTTCTTTTGAAACCCTTCTAGTATTATGTCTGCATTTGGAGAATGAAGAGATTCCCTTCTCATAAGATTCCAAACAAAATTATCATAACTTTTAGAAATAAATCTACTATAGGAATGAAAGATCTTAAACCGACTTCTTATTAGCTTTTGACATTCCCATTTATGAAAATTATGAAAGATAGGTTGCATTGAAACATTTGCTTATTTATTTACCTATCCTACTCTAATTGAACAAGATAAAATGTCCTTCAAGTATAGGAATACTTCCAGTGAATCCATGTGCGCAATAGGGTTAGAAATATATCCATACTCGGGTTTAAAATATAAACTTTAATGCATACCAGAGTATGAAGGGCCAACTGCTTTGATGATGAGATCAAGAAATAATGAAAAATAAAAGACTGATGTGACATAATAACTAATTGAAACCATATTTCAATAGGATCACTATATTCTTGTTTCTCTTCTTTGTTTAGGTCACACATCATGTCTTCCTTTTCCATGCCACACATAGTATCTTCTTCAAGCTGATTGGTCTCTGGGGTACATGCATGATCTGCTGAGAGGCATGCTAAGAACTCCTCAATCTCAGGTTCCAATGGTTGCTCTCCATTGCATTCTATCCATGATTCTTGAGTCTCCTCAACAAATTGACAATAGGAATCTGAAGGGACTTCTAAATCTTCTTATGGAGAGACAACTAAATTCTTGAATGCTGTCAAGATATGCTCTTCCCAAGAGGTGGATATCCCAACTGCTGCTAGAATGTGAGAAAGTTCTTGGAGGGACATTCTTCAAGATCTTGATCATCCTTGAATTACTCTAGCTGGTTGATGATCCCTGTCTTGCAACACAACTTTAGTACTCGGGGGTTCTTACAACACCCCAAAAATAATTTATCATTAAAGATTTGAATTTTAAAACTATTTGCAAAAATATAACACACCAAACTTGAACTCCTTGCATTACTGGGACCCTGCTGTCACCAGGTTATTTGTTTGCACAAGTTAGATCATCATAAATAAAACTAAATTTGCATAAATAAAAACATACTTGCATTAAAAGAAAAACACTTATGCATTAAAGGAAGAGGACAACCTAACTTTGGAGAAACCCCACTAAAGTGGATGCGTGGGCTCTTCCCGCACGTCTTAACGTCTTCTCTCCGCCCTTAGGTCATCCATAAGACCAATCCAAAATCTAATTCAAAGACTACCTATTACCATTTACAACTCCCCGACAACGGCGCCAAAATGTTGGTGCAATTATTTGCATAATATATTACCAAACATAAATTATCAACCAGGATTCGTAATTATTAGAGTTGATGCACTATATGTGTTGATAACAGATAGGTTCCTATGTCTGATGAGTATAGCATAAAGAAGAAACATTCAATAACAAAATACTCTGTTTCACACCTTTCAAATAACACTCCACACATACAATTCAAAATTCAGAAAGCAAAACTGATCAACAAATGTTTAATACAGAATTCTTGTTCAGGGGATGGATCTACTCATTATAGGCTCATGAAAGATAGAGATGGGCTATGACTTTATCCCCTGTAGCAACTAATTTCAACAGTGAACTATAATCAACTTTCTGCACATAGTAAAAAGACAATCACTCATAACTTAATCAATTCTGGAAGAAAATCTGTCCCTACACAGGCAACATTACACAAAACACTCCATTCTTGGTGCATGTAGGTGAGAGATGGAGCTTGGTTGTTCCTACACTTACTTCATACAACACAAATATTAAAGTTTCTAAACTCAGAAAATGATAATTGCCTATCTAACAATCGTGGACATCTACCCACACACACATAAACAAATACAAGGAGACTTACCTTGGTTGGGGCGGTGGGCCCTTTCCATACCAACCAGGTAGCTTTAGGAAATTACAGAATACACACTTTAATCATATCCAGGAATTTCAAAGGTTGGACTTCATATTCCTTCAATTGATAGGTATACAGTAATTCAAAACTCAGTTTCTCAGCATAACAATATATTCAAGCTCTCCCAAGAACCAATATTACATCATAGTAATTCCTCCTCTCTCAGTACTCCTTCCTTCATATTTATACAAGGAAATTCAATGGGGATAGATCAGAACAAATCCCCCAACTTAGATTTCGTTCAAACTGTTTATGCACAAAATCTGGGGTTTTCACCAAATATTACAAATTCGAGTTAAGGATCCTTCGATATCTGTCTATATGTTATGAATCGTGAGAAAATATTTTTGGGTTTTGTAGCTGGATATCATTTCTAAAAACCCATTGGATGGTTTCGTAATATATATTCTTCTGTCTGCATGAAAATCAAGGCGCAATATGATAGTTTAGAAATATTTAATGATTTTAGGCTAAATCGTTCCCCGTGAGATGGAGGTCCACACATGTGATATCTGGAGATTCTGGCTCACTTGTTGGCATGAAAACACATATATGGACAAAACCCATGTCCCTAAATTTGGAGATTCATCATCATTTGCCCGAAAATTGAGGAGAAAATCCAGTACCAGAATCCTGTAGGTAGCTGTTTAGTACCAGAATACACACAGGCTGGTACCGGAATAGGATGGTGCCAGATTGCACGATGACTTGTAGTACCAGAATGCTGAGATACCGGAATAAGCTGCTCATGATTCAAACTATTAGGATTATACAAGATAGAACACTTTAATCGAATTAATTCAAGAAAGTTAAACAAAACATGCTTTAAATCATCAATTACCTCTTATGAACATGAACTAGGTCATTAGGTATGTGTTTGGGAGTAAACAGTCAAGTATGGGCTTATAACATAGGCAAAAAGGCTTGGATACAAGGTAAGATAGGGCATTATACATGTCAAAATAGAGACTCAACACCAATCTATATGCCCTGATGGAATAAAATCCTTGGTTTCGATTGCACATATGGAGGCTTGGCTAGGAGGG
>ML793517.1:163740-181994 GCA_009831015.1 Picea engelmannii
TTATAACATAGGCAAAAAGGCTTGGATACAAGGTAAGATAGGGCATTATACATGTCAAAATAGAGACTCAACACCAATCTATATGCCCTGATGGAATAAAATCCTTGGTTTCGATTGCACATATGGAGGCTTGGCTAGGAGGGTCAAAGGCTTCCTTTGAGATAAAAAGCGCTCTGTGGTGGAGCGCATTACATGGGCAATCAAGGGTAGTGATTTCTTCCAGGATATCTTCGTCGCGGTGCAAAATGTGAGAATATAGGAGATCCACGGAGGTAACAAGGTTGACTGTCACAGTGTGATTGTATTCAAGTGGTGAAGACGTAGAAGGGGTATCACAACTATGGTGTGATAACTCACTTGACATAAACCAAATGTCTAGATACTGTGGGTGGTAAAATGTGGTAGGGGGTAAGATTTCCTGGGGGAAATGAATCGGAGAATTGGGAGGATTTGGGGGTACATCTTCAGACAGTCTATCCATGAACCATGGAGGGATGGGAACTGACTCAGGTTCAGGGGAGGTGATGTGAACAATATCTGGAGAAGGGACAGGGGGAATCACTTGCATCACAGGAGGTGAGGTGGTTGTAGGATCTTGAATAAGGGTTATTTGATGACGCTTGTATTCAATGATCAAAGGACACTGGTATGTGAAATGAACATGTGAGTCACAAAGAGAGCAAGGGCATCTCATTCATTCGATGACTGAGGTCGAGACATAATGGATGTTGGTGACATGGGTATCCAAAGGTGTTGGCGGAGAGTTATCTTGTTGAAAGGTTTGGCATACTGTCGTTAGTGTCTATCGAAACTGAGGTAGAGCTGGGCAATGGTGAGTATAGTGGCCATACTTTGAACATATGGCACACACAAATTTGGTTCGCAGCCCTTTACTGCCTGTAGTAGGGGATGTTGTGGTAGTACTAGGCGTGCTTGGTGAAGCGATGAGGGATATGGTTTCTTGAGGGAGTTGGATTAGATTGCATAACTCGGGAAGAGAAGAACATCTATTAGTGGGGTGTCCCTCTCTTTCGCATAGTGTGCAAGGAGGTTGAACTCGGGGAGGAAGTGGAGCAGTGGGTTCTTTGTTCTTTTGTCTGCTCCCAGCCATAGCCGTGGTGCTGACGATTGGGGGTGAGTGTGGTGTGGCCAGAGTGGTTGTTGCAAATACTGTTGTGGGGTTTGCTGAGGGGTAGGTGGCGTTGGAGGACGTGGCGCGTTCATGGAGTCTTTCATCCGTTTGAAGTCGACAATTTGGGGGCAATGGTGAGTATAATGACCATGCTTACCACAATGAGCACAAGGGAAGTTCGTCCTAAGGTTGTTGTTGTTGTTCCTACCTTGGCGTTTGTTTTTATTGTCTACTTGGGGGTTCTGGTTACCCTGATTCTGGTTGCCCCCAATAGGTTGGTTTTGTTGGGGGCTATTTCCTCCTGGTCCTGGGTTATTATTGTTTCGGTTTTTTCCTTTATTTCTGGCATTATTTGACTGATGGGCCATATTTTCCATATTCAACTGTTCAAAAGTATGAAATTGTTGAATGGGAGAGGGCTAAACAAAGTTAACACCGTCGTGTGGTTGTCCTTGTGGAGGAGAAACTGGCTGTGGAGGACCACAAAATACATATTGTTTTTTGGCAATGATCCATAGGGTGCATAAGAAGGTGTAGCGCTTTCACTAGTGCCCAGGTTATAAGCTGAGGTAGAAGGGGTACATGAACTTGGTTGAGAAGCCGAGCGCGTGATGGGTGCCGACAAGGGTCCACTCATGGGAGGAGGGAGAGAAACACGATATAGTTGTTGATAAAGGGGAGGAGGGTAATAAGATGACCCTCCATATGTCAACAGATATTGGGGTGGACCGTACATAGGTGGTGGTTGGATGTACGAGTTGTGGTGTGTTGTGTTATCGATCAATCCATCCGCTGTGTGAGACATCCTAGGTTTGTCCTGGACGAATGGTACATGTCTCGGTGCATTAGGTATGACTGTGTATAGGTAACCTAAACCAAGCATAAATGAGGTCGTACTGTTGAGCCTTGTTGATGGCTTCCTCTTCGGTTTGGGGGAAGGTGGATGCCACATCTTTGGCAAGGATAGAGATGAGTGATTTGAGAAAACAATTGAGACATTGTTCTTTGGTGGTTTCTGCTTTGCATAAACTACGTCGCCGATGCCATTCGTGAATGTGGTTAGCAATATGTGTAGCCGAGGTTTGTTTGCACTCAAAGAGTAATTCTAGACTAGTGTCATGACGAACTGGTAGTTGAAAGAAGGCCAAAAATTCTTTGGCCTAGGATTCAAAATTCACATGGGACCCTGATTTTTCATCCACATACCATTTGGTTGATGGACCAGTGAGTGTGCACTGAAATAACCTTAAGTGGATAGAGTCATCCATGATGTTGTTTGAAGATCACCATAAGTGGAAGGTCATGACATGGTTGGCGGGGTCTTCCCCTGATTTTCCTTCAAATTTGGGAATGTCTGAAGGTAGTTTGGTAGGCATCTTGAGCCATGTGGGGTCATGCAATATAGGGTCATTCGTGAGTTTACTCAAATCCGAAATGTTGAGGGACGCCAAATATGGCATGGGGGGTGGCGGTGGAGGATTAGTTCCAGCCATGGTGTGAGCAGGTAGTGGACCTGACCCTCGAGGGGGGTTTGGTGGGGTTGGACTTCTCCCTTGAGAAGAAGTTTTCCCCCCACCTCCTTGTGAAGGAGAGATAGTGGATGGATGGCCTTGGGAAGTGGACCCAAGTAACGTGGAGCCAAGCAAAGCTAATCCCAAAATAGTGGCACTCGCAGGGGTGTGAGATGGTGGAGCCGGTGAGTTGGAAAGACTAGGAACTCCTCCTAGAATAAGAGGGAGATTCTGCAAGCATCTGGAATGGTGGGGATTCTATGGGTCCCTTATGATGTCCGACTAGCAAAGTGAATGTGTGCAAAAATGGTGATGAGAGCAATAAATGAACAAGAGACTTGTATAATTTGGACCTTCACAATATATCTCACAATTGCATGTAATCAAATGAGCATCATACATAAATCAACTGAAAAGAAGCATATATGTGGGTAGGTGGATTTTTTCCCACGTGGGAGAACAAAGGAAACAAATGCTCGTGTCCTAAAAAGACATATCGTCCTTCCTCTCAAATAACACTGGACCTTCCAAGAGCACTCAACAGTGGGGTCTGAAGCCACCATAAGAGGAACTAGTGAAGGATGAAGTAATCATTTATAATGACGGGTAGAGGGTGCATATCTCGAAAGAACTGGCGATATTTCCCAATAGCAACACAAAATCCAATCAAGGTGCAATTGCAGCCCACAATTGCCACCTAGGTAGATGTCCTAAATTTGGCCACTAGGTACCTTGATCAAAGTGCGACATTTAGATTTTCGGCCTCATAAATGGGTCACAGGTTGGATCCCTTCCAAGAGTTGGGTGACTCAAGGGGGGACGCACAGAACAATCGGACCTCGACCTTTGACCCTTCACTGGTATCTCCCTACCTTATGGTGTTAGGAACACTTGACTTGGAGGATTTTAAAGTTCCCTATTTGTCAACTTATAATGTTTGAAAATGTGAGAACCAAATAACGAGGGGTTATTTGGATGCCTATCCTCGAGATCCTACCTAGACTAAAAAAATTCTTTTGGTACCTCCTGTGGATGAAAAATTAGTGAGTTTTAAAAAAAAAAAAAATTAGATGTGATGGGTTGAGAGATTGGGGGTGTGAATCAATCTCGTTAGAATTAAGTGGGTGTGGATAATTTCTTCAAGAAATAGTGGGATGTTTCAGAATTCCTTTGGAGAGGACCTACTTCAACCTCCACAATTCAAGATGAAATTATGTGAGTGAGGAGTGACTTTGTGTGTGAGCAAGTGATGAAATGTGCCAAATTTTAATAAGCTAGGTGTAAATTTGTAACATGTGGACTTCTTGTGGTCCTTACAAATCTTGATTACCTATCTTACTAGATGTCATGGGTACAACCTTGCAGAATTTTAAAAGCCCTAGAAGAACTAGCATGTGGACATATGGGTCCTTACCATTCCTTTAAACTCCCTAATGTGTTTTACTCTAAGAAAGCTTCAAAAAACTATCCTAGATTGCAAGCATGTGGGCATGTATTGGCCCATTACTTTGATCTTTAAACTCTCCTAGTGATGTAAACTAAGAAAGTAATTTAAAAAACTATCATATTTTTGCAACATGTGGGCATGTATGGGCCCTTAAAAATTTAATATGATTTTGAAAAGAAACTAAGAGGAGCCCTAGGGGGGTTTTGTCCTCTCCTAAATATTTTTTTAAGGGAGAAGAAATGTCCCCTTAACCACCTTTCTGATTCTCAAGATTGGTCTATGGTGCGAGAGAAGAGCATACTCAATGATTAAAGTTGATTTCTGGTCCCAATGCAAGTGTTTTTATATGTGATAGGAAAGAATCTCAACTTAACTTTTACAATCAAAACAAGCCATCCATGTGGAAACCAAAGCAAAAGAGGATAAACATGGATCTTTTTACCCTTAAATGCCTATGTTTGACTAACCTTTCATACGGGAAAGGAATCTAAGTGGAGTGCATTTACAATTTGCATAAACAACAAGATTCTGAAGGCTAGGGGCCTTCAAATCATCACAAAAACTCTTACAATTTTGAAACTCTGGACAGGTGTGCAGGTTATAGTTCAGACATAGGCGTAGTGGGTGCACAATGCGTAGAGAACAAAAGACCTTTTGGCAGATAGTGCGAAGAGAACAAAAGGCCTTTTGGCGCATAGTGCGTAGAGAACAAAAGTACTTTGGGTGCATAATGCGTTGAATGCGCGTCTGTGGGATGAAATACCTGCGCATGTTCTGATACGCGTGGGGGGGGGATTTTGAGTGGAATTATCCTCCTCTAGCTCCAAACTTAGCTATTGACAGGTAAGGCTAGGCCGTGGTTCCTACAAAGCAAATGGGTCAAAAAGAAGTGCTCTAAAATCCCAAATAGGGAGGAAATTGATACCTTATCCCCAGTATGGTCGCCAACATGTTGTATCTGTTTTGTCACTTGGGTGAGCAAAACAAGGGCATTTACAAGTCTAGTTGGGCCTGCTAGACAAGACAAAGGTTAGTGCATGAGTTAGATAATCCAAGCACATGAAATAAACAAGTAAATAAACTAAAAACAACTAAGGAAATAAAACTAAAATGCATAAGAAACTCTGAACCAAAATCAATCAATCAAATGACCAAGATTATGCCACCAATGGATAACTATATTAGTTGGCAAAACACCGTAGATAAAGGAGGACTTATGGATCCCCTCTTCCTCCTTGGGAGGGCTATTGAGTTCCCTAATGGAGAGCTCTTCTTACAATGATAAACTAGAAAGCAAATAATGAAGAAATCCAAGCCTATTCCCTCAAGAGGTGAGTGGAATGGCCTATTGGAATGTTGCTAGAATGCTCCAAGGAGAAAAGAGGATTCTTAAGGGAGGATTGAGGCATCATAACAATACTATAGAAATCTTAGATTCTTAGTGCACTCATGGCCTCCATTTATAGCATGACTTCAAGGCATTATTCAACTGGTTCTTGGTGTGAACAAGGGGCCCTTTAGGGCACCCTTTGGTCCTTGACCAACCCCCCATTCGGATTCAACTCAGATCTGAGGGTCAAATCAAGTTGGGAGCTGGTCCATAAGTGGTTGAGGGGCAGAAAATAACCATAAATGCATCGTTCACAGGAGTGCACAACTTTTCTCGTACACAGTCACACATATGGCACATTGTGCACTCTACGGGCTTCTTTGGTCCACGCATTGTGTGCATGCTTCCTTTAGTGATTCAGCACATGTCAATTTCTATCCAGTTGTATAGTTTTTGCCTCTTGGAAATGTATTTTTGGTGCTGCAGGTGAACTAATAGGTGTTTGAAACTGTTGTATTTCTGTAACCATTTGCATGAAATGTTGCAGACGAAATTTCAGTGATAACAATGTCATGATATGTATGATGTGTGAAATATTTAGCGAGGCATAAGTTTCTTTTCAGGACTCAGTTTTGAGAAAATGAATAGTCGTTGGAAATATCTCGAAGAAAGGAATCCACCCATGCTCCCAAAGAAGTGATTTGAGTAGTATATTTTGTAGTCAACTCAGAATAAGATGATTGGTGGACTTAAAGAACAAAAAAATGTGCATTCCTTTTTTTCCAAAACTGTGAATATTCATTTTTGTCCAACAAAAGTTTTACTACATGCACATTTTTTTCTTGCAAAATTAAGAGGTTCAAGAGAAAATTTTGGTTTCTTGTATGAGTTTTACAGTTTTCAATCATGGAGGATGCCCATAGATCTTATGGCTATGAAGAAGAAATTTGAAGGATATGTGGTGGCATGGGAAATGTTGAGACATAGTCCAATAGAAGAAGAGGTAGGGAGGATCTTGTGGAGCTGGTTGTAACCATGAGAATCCTGCAAATAGAAGTGCATAGATATAGGAATGATAATGAGAATATCATGAAATCTCAGAGGGAGTTGTTGTAGAGTCTTAACATGTTTCATAGACAAGTCAACAAGGATTCTGGCTCAAATCAAGCATCTAATGTTAAACAAGTGGAAACATCTATATCCCATAGTAGAAGGGATGATCATATGGATGACAACAAAGCAAGAAGGGTGAGAAAGAATCATCATTCCCTGGAGAAATAAACTAGAATAGCTCATGCATGTTTAGGGCCAGAGAGCACTCGAAGTGTGTCTCATGTTAGAAGGCAAAGGGGAAGACTTGAGTTGGACATTTTACAAGGTGAACTTAGGAAAATCAAGCCACCAAATTTTGATGGAGAGAATGGAAAGTGAGAAGAGGAAAAAACTTGACAGTTGGGAATGAAGAAATATTTATAGTTGCATGATTACCCCTCAAGGGTAGAAACTATAATCGCAACCTACCATCTTAAAGGGAAAACATCCATGTGGTGGGATCAACTTAAGTTGGCCAAGCACCTTGATGAGAGGATGGTATCATCACTACAACAAAATAGACCATTAGCGTCGAAATTTAGTGTTTTTGAGTGCATGAATTAGGCTCAACGGTTGGCGCAAAGGCCAGCGCCAAATGGCATGTTCAGTTGGGCGTCAGAATTAGCGTCAGATTTAGCACCTAAAATAATGTCAGATTTAGCACCTAAAATAACGTCAGATATAACGCCTAAAATAGCATCGGATTTAGCGCCTAGCATTGTAGCGCCCAATTTTTCTTCCTTTTGTACTTCTAGTTTTTCTCCCAATCATGCTTCCTGTTTTGCTTCTGGTATAGCATTGAAAATAGCTTCTGGTTTGGCTTCCAAATTTACGCCAAGCTTTGCTTCCATTATTACATCTTTTTTTGCTTCTAAAATGGCTTCCATGTTTGTGTCTTTTGTTGCTTCTAAAATTGCTTCCATTTTTACTTCTTTGTTTGCTACATGAATTGCTTCTTTTTTTGCTTCCTAGGTAGTGCCAAGTTTTGCTTCTAAGATTACTTCTGGTTTGGCTTCCATTGTTGCTTCCTTTTTTTCTTTTAAAAATGCTTTTTTTTTGCTTCCGAAGTGCCACCGGGTTTTGCTTCTTAATTGACACTGAATTTTGCTTCCAGAATTGCTTCCTTGTTAGCTCCATGGTTTGCTTCCTTTTAGTTTCAAGGTTTTCTTCCTTTTTAGCACCTGATTTTGCTTCTTTTTTAGGTCAAGGATTTGTTTTCTTTTAGTGTTGGGATTTTCTTCTTAATTAGCATCCAGATTTGCTTCTTGTTAAGCAACCAATTTAGCTTCCTACTTAGATCCAAAAATAACTCCAAGTATGGCTTCCAATTTAATGTCGAGTTTTACTTCCATTTGAGAGCCACATTTTGCTTCCATTTTAACAACCCATGTTGCTTCCTTTATAGCTTCCATTTATTAATTTAATATTTTTTATTTCAATTTAATTAGTTAAATATATCATGCCTCTTTAAAAACTTATATTATTATAGAGTAACTCATATTGCATTTGAATTATTTTATAGGATAGCATTTAGAAAGAATTTTTAGGGAAACATGCATCCATACAAACTAACAACATCATTATACTTATTAAATCTCTATCAAAATAAAATATACAACATACTGTATACATATAATAACAAGATAATGATTATAACATGATCAATGATATCTTGAAAATCCATCCATGAATGAACAAGCTTCTTGACCTCCTACATTCTCCAACACTTCATTTGTAAATGGTGTCGGAAATGGATCATATAAACATAAATCATTTAACTTCCTCATATCTACACAAATTCTAATCCCTCCTATATTTTTATCTTGAACCACCATTAGACTAATCCACTTTGATTCTGTGACGGGTTCAATAATTCCATCTTCTAACATTCTATCTATCTCCGCTTTCACCTTCTGCTTATACATTGGGTTCAATCTATATGGCCTCTGCTTCACTGGTTTTGCATCTGGCTTCAAGGGAATCTTGATTTCTCCTAACTCCCAAATGATCCCTTTCATCTATGGAAAAGTAGTCGGAACAGATCTCAATAATTCTTCTATCTTCTCAACAGTCTCATTATTCCAATAGTCTCCTATTTTCACAAATTTGGGCTTATCTTCTATACCTATATTTACCTTGTGCATCCTAAATGGCTTTGCATATACAACCAATTCAAGTTGTGGTCCTTCTACTACGAACTCTCCTTCAATTTATAGTATTTGCACATTTATTGGATCTTCGTCCTCCTCTTGGGCTTCTTCAACAACATTATAATAGTGCAAAACTTCTCCAACTGTTGCATAATATCTATGTGCGCTACATACAGGTACTAGTTCTACCAAGTCTTCCAATGAAAAAATCTTGTTCTTGATGAATTGCAAAGTTGAGTCATTCAAAGGAGCATCATTTTCATAACTGAAAGTTCCCTTGAAATTATGTGTTAATTCTTCCCAATCTGTAGTTCCTCTGTGCACATCCATCTCTAAGTACCAACTCTTTGGGATTGTTTCGAAGGTGTGTACAAAAAAATGTGTCCATTCTTGCTTGGGTACTTTTTTCCATGTCCCAATACACAATGTAACATGCTCCAGCGAGCAACTCAATCTGGTATACTTCTACATAGTATCTTCATTCTCTGTCCTGAACTTGACTTGTAGTAGTCTTCTACACTCCTGTTAATCTCTTATTCCATCCTTATGCACATCCCACCATATTACCGAGGTCACTTTCAATGCGACATCTAATGCTAATAATCTCTATTGATCTGATATTTTCAATTCAAATTATTCCATAAAATAAGCTACATCAGTTAGTCTATCATACCTTGGAGGATCACATACCTTGGTTCCAATCCATCGCAACGCGTGGGTAATTTGAGCACATTTCCTTGTGGACACTTCGTGCAATTTCTATTGCCAGTTCTCCAAAGATTCTTCTGAATTTGATGCACATGAACTAATACTTCTCCAACTAAGCACACCATCAACTGTAGGGTTCACATAATTTTCCATCCCTGTAGTCATATTATACAAGTTGTCGAGCCCTTTTCCTTTTACTGGTTCTACATATCTTCTTCCTTCAATAGGATCCAACGAGAGTTATGAAAATTGCAAAAAAAAATATTTTTCTTCTAAGTATTATGATGTAAATTTGTACATGTATATAAGCATGGTGTTTTACACCGAGGATGGTGAGAAATTGTAGGGGAGGGGGAATGTAACATCCTTGCTATAATCACTAGTTTAGTAATGTGTAATGTAGATATGATATATGGTTGTGGGCTAAGCGATGTAATATGTGAACTTTTATATCCAAATAAATAAATAAAATGTGATTCCATTTGCAGATGGACATGGGTAGAGATGGGGGCTGAGTTATCCACAAGAGAGGAGGGGTATAAGGGAGTTTTATTCATGAGTTTAAATCCCAAATCATTTTTCCTAATTTTTATTATGTTGAGTGAACCTTCTATTTATTCCCTTGAGCGTAGGAGAGTCCAATCATTGAATAATTGTAATAGGGTGGGTGTGAGAGTCACATTCCATAGTTATTGAGAGTTATGACGGAGTACAATAATCTTGGGGAAAACTGTGAGTCAAACAAGCAAGCAAAAAGGGAGGAAATTCATATGGGGATAGAAAGGAGCGAACATGCAAGTTTTTATGCATGGGAATTAGGAGACAAGAGAGGAGAGCATGCTGGAGCTGAGAGGAAACAATGGTGGACACATTCTAGAACTATTTTGGGAGTTGTTGAAGGTTGAAGAAACAAGTTGTCAAGATTGAAAAATAATAAGGTTTTCAGGGTTGTGGAGTGAACTCCTTGTGTGAGAGTTTCATTTCAACAAAAAGCTTGTTGCTAGTAGATTTCCTGGTATTTTTCCTAGCAATTGACATCCTTGGAGTCCCCAATAGAGAGATTCCTGACCAACCTGTGTTGGAAGCCTTGATAAATGAATGATACATCCTGAGGGACAATGAGCACAGAAGGTGGTACATTCCTTGGGTCAAGTAGACCGAGGAATAGAGCTAGATGAATTTGGATAACTGTAGGAGAATACCAGTGGGTTGTGGTAACTACGACTATGAGTGGATAGTGGAGAGAAACCCTCTTTTGTCGATTCCTAGCGCCATCTCTAGGGTGAATTTATATCGATATTTGGAACAAGTATATGGTTGGGTGGACTCTCTCTCCCATGCAGCTAGTTGCACAACTTTTATAGAAAGATAATTTTTTTTTTACCTTGTTTCTATGTTACATTTATGGTTTATTTCGCTGTGCATTCACTTTGTGTGTGGAATGAATTTTATGTTGTTGTGTTGAGTAAATTAGCTACACTCGCGTTTATTTAGCATGGTATAGATGCATTCAGTTATTGGTATCATGAATGGTTGAACCTGTATGAATTAGTAGTTGGTAAGCTACAAGTTTTGTTTACTTGAAAATTTGTGTGTGTTTCCATGAGTAATGGTCCTCAACGAGGCTGGAGAAAGTTACAAGGGTGCAAAAAGGTAATCTCTCAAGCCCAATCCCCTTTCTTATATAGACTTTGAGGATCATGCCATTTTTCCATCTCATGCAAAATAGTAATTATTTTGATTTCTAATTGCAAATTATTCACCCACCCATGTGTCACTCCATGCACAAGCAAATCTTTTATTTAAAATGAAAAATAGATATTATTCATCACATCTCAACCTCTTCTCCTATTTTTAATTTTATATGTTCTCTACATCCATTTTATTTTTTCTCATTGAGTAGGTGCACATGAATTTATATTTTTCTATTTAAATACAATTTATTTCTTTATATTTAACTCACCAAGTTTCTAAATGCATTTCCATTTCCAATTATAAAGTAAGTCATATTTCCCTTTTTATAAAAATGTGCATAAGTCTATATGATATATCAAACCACTTATGGAGGTTCATTCAATTACCCATGCTAAAATAAAATGCACATGCCAAAGAACACTTTTCTCCCAAAGTTTACATAAAATGATACCAATGGTGCCATGGCCCTACATGCCCTTCAAGTACTACCTACTATTATGTGTCATATGTTCCCCTCAAGTATCCTTTTTCAATGGTGGGGGACGGTATCATGGTTGGGACTTAAATTACCCAACTCATTCTTCATTGGTGAGAGACTGATGGACACTAAGGCATAATGATTGACACCTTATTACATGACCCTTAGCAAGGCCTTGCGAGTGGCTGAATCAATGACCTACCCTCATGGCAATGTGTAACCTCCAGGAAAAAATATAAAACATATATTTTTCAACCTATCACATGGTTCGGAGGCTAGTAGGAAAAAATGGGAAACCTATACCTCCTCTCCTTCCTCTCCTTGATGGTACTCATGTCACATCTCATCATATATCCCTTTTCCCATGTGTAATCTTAATTGGATAATGTTTCCTTGTCTATGCACACATCTAGAGACAAACTAATTAAATAACATTATATAATAATAATGAATAAATAATGAGCAATTTCATATACATGTCAATCATACATAACCCAACCCCATCTTGGGTGCACATGTTTTGACTCAACCTAGAGTCCATATGGACTTGTGGTTCTTCCTATCACATTGACAAACCACTAACATCATCTATACCATAATAGATTTCATCATGTAATCATGTATTAATTTCCAATATTCTGTAACATCATAAGAATATCAAAACATAAATAATAAAATATATATGCACACACTAAGCAATAATCAAATCAAATCAAAAGTCTACATCACATCATCTATAAGTGTATATGTCAAACAACTAGGTCATTCTTGTAACCATAATGCGCTCTAATAATAACATCATGTCAATTGAATAAAGTCAAAACAAAAGAGGGAACTATAGTACTTGTATCACTCACCACATATTCCATGTAACGTCCCCCATCCCAACAGACATTACAATGTGGAAAACTCACAAAAACAAATTCTTCTAACTAATTAAATTCATGTAGCTTATAGCTACAGATTACATAAAGATTTAACGATTGAATGTTACCATTAAATTGATGCATCTATAGCATACTAAAACATGCAGGAATGCAACTTAATAATTCACACAACAACATATAGATCATTCTTAAATACACAAAGTTCATGCACAACAAATAAACTCGTGAAATAACATAGAAACAAGATAAAACACTTATCTTTTAATTAGTTTTGCAACCAACTGCTTGGGACAAATGTTCCACCCAACCATAGATTGACTGTTCCAAATATCAACAACCATTCACCCCCAAGCTAAGGCTAATAATCCACAAAATAGGTTGGTCTCTCTCTATCCACTCACAACTCAAAATTCCCACAACCCACTGGTATTCTCCAACAACTATCCTGATTTTCCACCAGCTCTCTTCCTCTTGATCTGCCCAACCCAAAGAATGTACCCCTTCACCGATCTCATTCCCTCGAGCATCCCATTAGTTTAGCAGGGTCTCTCTAGCATAGGTAGCTAGGAATCTCATAACTAGGAACTCAAGGGAACTCACTACTAGGAAGAACTACCAACAAATAACAACACTTGATGTTTTAGTGCAACTCACTCAAGAGTTCACTCTTTGGGCCCGACAACATTGCTATTTAGTCTTCAGTTCCAAAATTATCCAGATATTCTCCAACATGCTCTATAATTTTCCCTCCATGGTTGCACTAGCTCCAAAGTCTCTTTCTTGCTCTCTACTTGCTCCTCATGCACAAAAACGCATTGTGTAAAATTGTTGTTCCAAACCATAAAGATTTCCTCCCTTTGGATTTCCTTTCTTGACTCACACACTTCCCCAAGATGATTGTAATCAACCCCATGTGCGTAATAATTATGGGATGTGACTACTCACACCCACCATCTTACATGTATTCAATGATTGGCTTTGGGAACTGTTACACGTCAAAATTGCTCAGCTGGATAAGTGTCGCATGTCCCTCTCAATCGTCGTAAGTGTCGCATCTGCCCTACAACTTTCGCAAGTGTCGCAAGTTGGTCACTAGTGTCACAAATGATGTTCAGACATACTGCCATGTCAACGACACTAAGGAGGCACTTATAACATCTCACATGACTGATTTGAAGGAGGAGAACTGGTTTACTGGAGTCAATTAACTCTTGACACCTGAAAATAACCCTGAAACAAAGGTTTTGAGGGGGAGCGCTCCCCTACTTCAGCCCCAGAAGCGCCGACGCTCCCCTATAAGGCTTCAGGGAGCGTTATAACGCTCCCCAGCCCCCTCTGAAGGAGCGCTACTCCAAGGCTTACCAGGGAGCGCTACAGCGCTCTAATGCCCCTTCTAAGGGAGCGCTGCCTAATCTGAGGCAGTAGTTGGCCCGTTGAGGAGAATAAGGGGAGGATATTTCGAGATTAGAAGGCAGTTGTGCTCGAATTCTCGGTTTCATCAAGAGATCCTTGATCTAAGGAGAAGGTTCCCAACTTGTTCTAAAGATAACTCAAGAGGTTAAACTCCTCTTAACCTATATAAACAGGCTCTATGATGGTGGAAAGGGGGGAAGAACTGAAGTTATGAAACTTATGGTCTTGGAGGAAACTTACAGCCAGCCAAAGGAGAGTGATCAGTGAAGCTGATGTTATCCAGGTTGTGGAGCTTTCAGGCAAGGGTTAGACGAAGAGGACTCGACGAAGTTGTCGCATTCGCATCTACGATTGTAAGTACTGCTGTCGTTATTCTCATCAATATGACACGCTTGGCCTGTTTCTTTCTAGTTTGTGTCTAATGTTACATGAACTTATCATTAATTGATAGATCTATTTTCAAGCTAATATCAATAGAGTAGGAAGCGGTCGTATCTTGTTTTGTCCACAGAACTCAGCGAGAAGCAGAGGATTGGAGCGCAACTCAGAGCGTGCAGGGACAAACGTCGATAAAAAGGTACTTCTGTCATCCTTCCTTCTCATGTGTTAGTTTAGATAGATTTGAAAGGAAGTCAGTGTCCATGTTAAGCATTTTCTGTCTAGAGTCAAGGTCAATCTCTAGAGGTGATCTACCTGTCCGCAGGGAGATTTTCCTACAACAGGAACACTCAATCAGAAATTAGAAGGTTCATATACAAATAACACATTTAGGAAAATGGGTTCGATTAATATTCATGGGTAATTCCCCCTTGGACCCCTTCTTAGGAATTCTCTTAGAACCTCCCCTCTCTTGTGGATTAATTCATCCCCCCATCTTTTTCCATGTACCCTTAGCAGCTGGCATCACATTTTATTATTAAAACATAGAAATACAATTTGCATATTACATCGCTTTGGTCATAACCACACATTATATCTACTCAAACCTTAATTAAACTGGGGATTATAGTGGGGATGTTACATTCCATGACCTATATTGGTCACTTAGTTGAGTCATTAGTAATTACCTTAACTTCGTCACTCAATTTTCACTACTTTGATAGTTGGTTCAATCAATTTTCTCCAATCCCTTCATTGTGCTCATTGGCAAGGTCCATCCTCATCATTTCTTCATGTCAAAGGGAAGTTTTTTTTTGCATCTCCATGTTGATGGTTTCCTAGTATTGATTCTTTGTTATGCATCATACCTCTCCTACCTCATGTTGGTGGGAATATTCCATCATTTCCTCCTTCTAATGAGTCTTCCGCTATAGACGATGACACATTTTATTTAGGGTTTTATATAGAGGATTTATTATCTTGGTTTTCATTTTCCTCATCAGTAGCCTACCCTACATTCAACAATACTTTACATCATTGATTATTATCCAAATTATTCCTTTCATTGTTCTTGAACTTCATCTAATTCATTTTCCCTATGATGATTGTACTCATTGGTGGGATACCTCATGTTTGATAGCGATTATGATAATTGGTTATTGACTAGAAGGTTTCTCTCATGGTTAACTATGACTCATTATTGCAATGAGAAGATTCACACTTAAGGTTGGTTCTGTCCCATACTATATTTTACATTATTCTTGGATGTGCATGGCTCCCATTTATTATATCATTAATATTTTGCATGTGAATCATCATCCCTTGATTTGAGCTTCCTTCATTATATATCTTTTTTCCCTTTGGGGTGTTATCACGTCAACTTTTTTCAAAAGATGTAATGATGTATCATGACTTGGTGCATTCTACCAAGGTAAATGTTTTATTTTCACTTGGCCCTTTCTCATGATGCCATGGTGTTATTCATACTTTGACTTGATACCGATATGAGCAAGGTTATTCATGAATAATGCAGAAAAGACATATTATCATTATAATTTTGTTTTTTTTATAAGTCATTTCCTTATCCCTTATTATGGTTGAAGTCATTATCTTTTGGTTATTTGAGTGTTCACTTCAAGATAAATAAAAAAACAATGATGTATTTTATCCATACGATGTGCTCATTCCCTCACACATCATGGGGTATATGTTAACATATTAGTTTCATCACCTTGAGATGGGTTGTTTTGATTCTCAAAATCATCAAAACGTGATCTATGGAAGAAGCGAGTATTGAATTTATTAAAAACTTTGGAGAAATACTAATTTTATATGGATTTATTAGCTCGTATATATTTATCTTTCATACACATGTTGTCATTCTCTTAATAATATCAAACCTGCATAGTCCCTTGGACATAGCCAAAATTTATCTAATGATGTACGCCAAAAAAACAAGGGTTGATTTGGTCAAATTTAATCTCTATAGAATGAGTAAACCTGGGATTCACTAAGTAATGGATCATTATTATGAGAAAAAACCTAGGATTCATCATCATTATATTCATAAGCCTCCTCCTAATGAGCTAAGGATATTTGGATTATGGTAATGTTACCCTATAGAACTTGTGAGTGCTCATTTTGCATTGACACCATTGAAGACGAGGGAGTGATCCTTGAGAGCTTAAGGGATGAATGAACCCTAGATATTGGAGAATGGAAGTCCACTTCAATATATGACAATGTAACCATTTTTTTGTAATATTTCTCGATTAGTGAAACTACTTCCCCCTCACAAACCCCCTACACAATCTATTTCTTCAAGTTCACATTATTATTAGGTTCATGCCTTCTCAAATCATTAATATATTTTGGGCTTATATATTCTGAAGCATTTAGAGATTAAGGTTTTATCATTGTAGGAAAGCAGGAAAGGTTTTCATTTGTTTGTCAAGTGTTCATATAGCTTTGGGAGATCATTATGGTTGAATATTTTATCATCTCCTCCTGCTCCTAAATATCAAAATTCAAACTATTTTTGAGACCTCAAACCACTTTTATAGGTTCTCTTCTCTTTCCTCATTAAAACACTACTTTTGTTTAAAATCAAGTGTTGCAAGACAAGTTTAATGTTTGAGATTATGACTACGTAGATGTGTTTTTATATAGAATATTTGCATTAAACAAATATTTTACACCTCTTCACCCAAAATTTCCTCAAGAAAGGTTTGAGATTGATCCAAGTGACTATCTAGGGCCATCTCAAAAACAATATTCCTAATTCTGATAATTTGTATAGGCCCAAGGAGCCAACTCACTGTTTTAGTTTTCTTTCCAATGAGATAAGGAAGACATAAAGAGAACGAATGAGTGAAAAGTTACAATCCCAACAAGTCTCCCCTTCTTTTGGACAACTCTAATTTGTCCAACTCAACAATCTTGCTCAACCCTACTTTCCTTCCAGGGTTAAGGTTCTTTCATATTAAGGATTTTTCCTCCTAGGGTTTTATTGACATTTTATAAAATATAGTTTTAGTGTCTAGTTAAAGGATTTTTTTTTATTGAACATAGCCAACACATATATTGTCAAAGGTAAACTACCACCATTCTAACTTGATTGAATTGATTTTCATATTGATGATGATGATGATGATGATTAACGTCCAATGCATGTTTTCACTAGTCCATTCATTAACATAGTTTGTGTTTTAGTATATTACTATTGTCTTTGCAATATTTCAATGTTATCTTCCCTACTATTGTTATTTTCATTTCATTCTCAACATAATTTGAATGAAAGAATTAGGATTATATTTTGCTGATGTTTTAAATAACCCAACAAACAAAGGATAATACTTATGTATTATAATGTCCATAAACCATTTAGTAAATTTTGAAAAAGGTGTTTGCCAAATTTATATAAAAAAGTATTAATACCTGGGTTGGATATTCCAATGAAAATAAAAAGTGACCATGGTGTACATTTTGTAAATGAGGTCATTAAACACGTGTCAAAGGAGTTGGGGATTAAAAATTCTTTTTGCAATGCATATTACCTCCAAGTTAAATGACACATATATATTTTTAAATAAGGTTGTGATAGTTTTTATACAACGTAATCTTGGTTTTATCAATATTGATGGTAATTCAATTTTTTTATAGAATTGTTGGATAACTTTTAGTTGTTTGTGAAGATCTTCAATAGTTTATGCAAGGAAAACAATATCCATGGGGATTTCACCTTATGATCCTATAACATAGCATGCACATTCATGGGATATTAAAGAATACCATTAATTTTACTAGATAGTAAAGAATACATCCCAAAATCCTTTTATTGAAGCCCCCTCACAACACAATTTTTTAATTTAAAAAGATTATATTTTTCACTAGACATCGTAGGTATCCATTTTTAATATTCCTTTTTATTTATACCTCTATTATGGTGACATGACACAACTCTCGTAATCCCTAGATGAGTATTGTACAAATTTGTGGACTAACTTTTTCTTTTTCTTTTTTCCCTTTTTTT
>ML793517.1:182070-229270 GCA_009831015.1 Picea engelmannii
ACTAATTGATCTACATCATCTAATGAGGTCAAAAGGGTGCAAGTTATCCAAATCACACTTCCTCTTCTCTTTTCCAAAGGAGCAACCAAGCAAAGAGACTAGTAGCAAAAATGTTGGCTTTCAAGTCATTAGTATATCATTAGATACACCAAACTCCTTAGTGGGTGGGACATTTAATGATTTCTAGAAGCTATAGGTGCAAATTCCTATGACCATTTATTTTCTTCCAATCAATGGAGACTCATTACAAATTCCATCCAACATGTATCATTTTCATGTTTTGGTCAAATCTTCGATTTCTTATGAAACTTTTGGTCAATATGAAAAATAAATGAAAAAATACATGCAACAAATCAATATGGTAGAGTTGGGGGATATTTCAAGCCCTATAATACATAACAAATTGTATAAAACACTACATATGTGAGAGCTTCTCATATCACATTGTAATACCCCTAGGTTGAACCCCAATTGTAAATGTACATATGCTTTATAGGTTGGCAAACCAAGATGTTTTGGGCTCGAGTGCCTTTTTGTATATGTTTTGAGGCCATAGTGTCTATGCGATTTAGGATAGGGATCATATGTATTGAAAGGCCAGTGAGCCTAACAGTTGTAATATGTAATCACACTCGGATATATATTAATAAAATACATCACTGGTACAGACCAAGTCAGACGAAAGTGTATGGGGGGATAGGACTCCACAAGAGGGAAATGGTGATAGGATTTGAGACAAGGGGCTAAGTCACGGGGGATTAAGCCAAGGGAATATAATAATATATTCCTAAAGTCACAAGTCTTTATGATATGTTTTTATCCTAAGTTCCTATAGCATCCTCATCCCCAAGCTGGGCTATGCCACATAAATTTTTTGACTCTATGATACCATTTAATTACTTAAATGCTTTGCAAATGAATGTAAATACATTTCTAACAGTATATAAACTTAAGCAATACTAAAAAACAACAATACCCATAACACAATAGATAAATAAATACGTAGTAATTAAAACAAACACATAATAGACATTTATCTTTTTGTAAATAAGTCAACAATTGCATGCAAACCTCAGAATTTATTCCAAGACATGGACTCTACTGCTCATAAAGTCTCAAGAATAGGTCACCCTCGATCTGGGACTAAAACTCTACCAGGGAAAAGAATTCCTAACCCAGGATAAGGTCTAATAACAATAGAAAATGCTTTGACTAAGGTGCCAACTCCAACAAACAACCTACATCCTCTCATTCTCCACAACCTATCCCACCCCATGAATTGTGCCCCTTCTCTGCTCAATAGTCCTTCGGTTGCCCCACTTCCCTTTCAGGGCTTCAACAATAGGTCGGGGAGTAAGTCTCAGAGCTCTGTAGCTGTAGCCTGGTGCATAGGGAACAATTCCTAACAGTTGTCTCACCTGGAGAGAATGATCACGGGCTTGACAACCCACTTATTCAATATTCACACGACCCTAACAACCCACCTCTTCCACTCAAATTACCTAGGTTACTAGTTGAAAACAACTCCAAAGCTTCTCCAGTGCATGTGTGTCTAATGGATGGAAAAATGCATGTATGACCAAAGTGAGTGAGTGAATAATGAGAGAATGATGGAAGAATCATAGAAAGAATATACTAAGTCCCTCAAATATATTTGCATGTTCCCAGCTTGACACTTTTCATGTTGGGAACTATCTTGGGCTCCACTTCAAGTATGTTCCCCCACTTTTAGAAACTTACGATATGATTATATCCATAACTTAGACTTTAGGAATATTAATATAATATTCCTTTGGGGTCAATCCCCCTTAGCTTAGCCCCTCTTTCTAGACTCTTAGCCCCTCTTTCCCTTATAGTGGAGTTTATCCCCCATACTCTTTTTTTTTGGTTGGTATGCAACAATGATGCATTTTTATTAATATCTAAATGTGATTACATATTACAATGATAGGGTCGTTGGCCTTTTAGCAATATGGCTCTCTACCCTAATAACCACATAGACACTCTGGCCTCAAAACATATTTACAAAGGCACTATGGCCCAAAATTTCCTGGCTCACTAGCCTATATGTACATTACAACTAGGGTTCAACCTAGGGGTATTACATTCCCCTCCCCCTTATTTATGCACTATCCTCAGTGTATTATATCCACATGTACAATAAAAACTTCAAAAGTATTCAAAAATATGTGGGTATTCCACCCGCATGGCATCTTCATGCTCCCAAGTTACAGTTTTAAAACCGTAACAGGTCCACTGGACGTTTACCAGCCCTATTGCTCGATTCTAGAGTAGCTTGACTTTTTGATCCAATATGCACACCATCTAAACTTGAAATTCTCCTTCTTACTCCACCTAAATCGCATTGCAATCAATTACATGATTAGCATCAAGCACATACTTTTTAAGTAAATATACATGGAATACATTATGAATGTACATAGATGCAGGTAGTGCAAGCATGTATGGAACATGACCAATTCTCTCCAGGATTTCAAAGCATCCACAATATCTTGCTGCCAACTTTGCACAGTTCCCCAAATTGAAGGAACTTCTCTTTGCCTTCACTTTTAGGAATCAATGGTCACCCACTTTAAACTTTCTATGAGTTCTACCCTTATTTGCATAGATTTTCTGCTTGTCTTGGGAAACCTTTAAATTATATTCTATCTTCACCATATGTTCTTCCATTTACCTAAGCAATTCTAGTCCAACCACTGCTCTATCTGCTGGGTTTTTCTAGCTCACTGGTGTATTGCACTTTCTTCCATATAATGTTTCAAATGGTCTCATCTTCAAAGATTCCCAATACCCATTATTATACACAAACTTTACCAAGTGTAAATAATCTTCCCATTTTGATGGTTTATCCATCGCATACATCCTTAGCATATGTTCAATCACCTTATTTACCCTCTCTATTTTCCCATTTGATTATGGGTGATATGTTGTGTTAAAGTTCAGATTTGTCCCAAATCCTTTTGTAATACCCTTGTTTTCCCCAGTTTGTAAATATAACTATAACTAGACAAGAGACTATGGCAGACTAGATATGTGTGAATGTTAGATTTGATGAACCTTTTTGTTATAAAAGGTCAATGTATGTATATTCTATTATTAATAGAAAATGGATAGTGTTGCATAACTGCTGAAAGGGGGGTTTGCCAAGATAGACCATGGTGCTATGAGAGAGATGGTGAGGGGAACCATAAATGGTTGAGATGACCCCCCACCAAACCAGTACCTTACTGGATTTAATGACTCAGACCCAAAACAATCCTCTGACCTAGAAATGAATTACCAGTTAATGAGGAGATGGGACAGAGTACCCATCTGCAAGACTTATAGACATGACCACGAGATGGGAATTTAGAACCACACAACCTTGTTGAGGAAGGAAAGAAAGGAGGTAATTCGTGGGCAGAGGCAGATTTGCGAGAGAACAGAGTTGAAAGACAAAATATCAAGAAGAGAAAAGGGCCCTTGCAACTCTTTGGTTCAAGGAATAACTGAGAAATAAGCTCGTCCTGGGTGAAAGAAGTTGCTGGCAGGGTTGTCAGTCCAAGATGATAAACAGGGCTGACGAGTGGCTGTGGAAGTACTTGTGTAGACATCCTTGCTTGACACAAAGAAAACCGGTTGCCAAGATCCCGTGGGAGGAGGAGAGTAACCTCCGTCCCTGACTGTCATTGAGCAAGAAGAAAGAGTCTCTCTCAGAGCATCATGGTATAGATCAGGGGTGGCCAATGGTAAATACATTCAGGAGTGGTTGTTTCTATGGTTGGGTGGAAACATGCACCCCTTTTAGCAGTCGCTTCATGATTTCTGGTTTTCTGATAAGTATTTTCATATTCTGTCTATTAAAATGGAAATGATGATTGAATATATTTATATGTCTATGACTGAGTTCTATATTGAATGATTAAGGTAGAAATATCTATTGTCTCTCTGTGAACCTATGTTTTTGAATGGTCTTCTGCTTGCCTCAACTTAGTAGTTAGAGAGCTATGGGATATAAGTCTGCAAGAGTGTCGAGGAAGGATTTACTGGGATGGTTAAGTCCTAGTGACCTCTAGAATCTACCTTCATGGGAATACTAAGTTCAAACCCTATGGACAGAGGGCCCTCCTTCATACCCTTCACCTGTGTGACCGAGGGCTCATTCCCACGTCCTTAACCCATTTACAGTTAAAGGAATTAGTGTGTAGCCCACAAACAGTTTCAAAGGACCCATATGACCAAGGTCGGGGAACCCTGTGCTAGGCTCGAAAGGAGCCAAGCCTTTCTGGCTTCGAAACTCCGAGAGCTCGGAGCTCTAGAATGTTATGACCTTACCATTTTTAAACCGACCAAAGGAAAATGGTTCTTACAATTACCCACGAGGTCGACCGACGCCTAGCGGTTTCCCTAACTATGGAAGATAAACCTGTCCCACTATTAAACCCTGATCCATGTACCAATCATGAAGTAATGTGAGTTGCAGATCTGAGGGTATTTATGAGTCCCGTTGGCTGTTGGATCTACGCTGAGGTAAGTCCAGCGAAGTCCTACTTCGAGAGAACAGAGAGGTTATAGAACCAAACTCCCCAAACGTCGGAGTTACGAAGTGGTGAGAGCTGTGGATCTGGGGAGTTTGCTGGGAACCCCTCTTACCCATCCGATCAACCAGTGGAGGGGCCTACATACGGTACTTCGATGAAGTCCTGCATCGGGAGAGAGGAGTGACCATAATGCTGAAACCCCCAAAGGCCGGAGCTACAGAGTGATGAGGACCATAGATCTAGGAACCCTTCAAGATCTCCCTTGAACATTAGATCTAGACCATGGTCAACCCAATGCTGACCACTCCAGGAGAAAAGAGGAAGTCACACCATGGATCCCTCGAACACCTAAGTTATGAATTAACTGAGGCAATAGATCCAAGGGTTACATGGACACTCCTTGGTCGTGAGATCGAAGGGCTTGGAAGGATATCAGTTCGAGGTGACGTGACATGCTGATGTCACCTAGAGTGATGTGGACCCACGGTTGACGTGCCAGGTGTCACCTAGATTCATACGTTGTGTAGATCTTATGTGCCCATTAAAATGTGACACATGTCACCCACTATAAGGTCCATGTGTCATCTCTGCCTTGTCGCGTGTCATCTCTGACACCTGCTTACTTGGTCCATTTGGCGGGTGGAGTACTCAGGACCTACCTGTACTTACCTCTACATCTAGTACATCACCATGTGTGAGGGCGGACCCTTCAGGAGTTTGGGACTTTGGGACTCTGAAGGTTTAGGATGCAATATCAAGGATAATCCGAAAGGCCTGTATTGGATATATCGATAAATGTGGACATAAACTGATCTCCCTAAATCCACCTAGATCTAGAACAAAACAAGATAGGACATGACGCTTTCCCTAAGCTCCAATCATTGAATCTACCATCAAATAAAGGATGCGTAACATACCTTTGAATATCGCTTCCTTATGTCTTTGTTGTCCCTCCTTCGCTCCGGTGCTCTTGTGCTATTGATCCTGCAATGGAACACAAACCAACCAAAGTGAAAGCAATAATAATATATTCAATGAAGACTTATACATGTGATCAAGGAATCATGTAATAAAATGAGAATGATTTTATGGGAAAGAAACATGCCATTGTATTATATTAAGAGAAAGTGGAAGATACAACCAAACAACCTTGATGTCGCTAAGTTCCCTTTCGGTGGCCCTTGCTCTTGACACACACACTTGCTCCAAACTTGCATGAATACGACCCACAATAACTTAATAAGCTGAGATGAAGCCTTCAAGCATATAATGTAGAGTACCTCACACAATTCACAGCCTATTGAACCTTAATCATTCCTTACTTTCTCTTGCTTAATACTTTTGCTCACTTAATTCTTAACCTTTTCCATGAGAAATCCATCATTATATAGGAGAAAGAGAGATGGTTAAAGAGATCAAGATGATCCCACCAAATCAGAGAGGTGGGTAAGATATCAACCACACGGATGCCACCTCATATCCTAGAAGATTCCTTCTAGAACTTTCATTAACTTCTTCCTTTTTCTTAGTTTTAGAACGCCGTCGCACCCTGTCTATATAATAGCCTGTGGAAACCCCATAGGATAGGTTTAGAGCAGCCTACAGAAATCAACATTTCAACATTGTATAATACTACTAGCCTATGACGTCCTTCTAAAAACAAGCCTTGTAGAGCAGGAAACCAATTACTTTTCTCATGGGAAAGATCCTTTTGAGAGGCTGAATACATGCTTGTAGACACATCACCAGGGTGACAAAAATAATGTGGAACAGAATTCCCCCCAAAGCATGAGTTTGGAATTTGTGACAACCAAAATGCTTTGTAGAATGTGTGTGTGTGTCAGAAACAAGGAGCGCACCAATCGAGAACTTGCAAACAACTAAGCATCTGTGCAATATTATACCATTTCTGAGGTAGGCATTCCCATGCTCAGACTACAAGTGATTTAAACCATAAATGTCAGTCATGGCCACCAATCATACACTGTGGATCCATGTCATCAAGATTCTACATAGCCACCAGGAATACACTGTGGATCTATGCTCTAGAAAACTCAAATTCAGACATAGCACGAGACATACAAAGTGGATCTATGTGTCAATACAAATCATAAATATTCCATCGCAACCTGGACCAAAATGATGAGATCCAGGGTCTTCAATCCCTTCATTCGTAAGTACGAATCTAGCCATACGATTACAGGTGATGAAGTCGAACATGGTAGAAACCACTTGATTACTGGTCTTTAATGAAAACCATTAACAAGTGTGAGGGAAATCACCATTGATGTCAATGACTCCCAAGGTACCCCAGTACAATCCATTAAATGTGAATAAATGAGTCGAAGTCGAACACTCGATAGAATCTCTCGATCAGGGACCAATGATGTGAATCCACTGTCGAAAGTGAAGAAACCTTCCATTGAGGCATGGAGGATCTAATATACTAAATGATTTCTAAGTCTTATTCCTGGATGATGAGTTGAAATCAATAGGAAAATACTTGTCACAAGAGGGCCTTGATGTATCCCCCATCAATGACGCAAAATAAGTAACAAATTTAGGGTAAATCAAAGTATGAAAATGATTTGAAACTGACACAGGGAAGGCCGACATGGTAAGAAATGATAATTGCAGATGGCCGACTCGATAGAAGGCTTTTGTAAAGTTGGACTTCTCTTGAAAATACGAACGACATGACAATGGTCTTGGTAGCATTAACTCAAAGACAACCCAAGATATGAACTTGCAGAAGGTCAGACAAGAGACAAATGAATTTCCAAACCCGAGTTTAATGACGAAGGGGGTGTCATGTTCAAGAGTGACTATTACTACCACTAACACAAATATAGAGACACATTTCTTTCCCAAATTCCCCCCCACCATTTCTAGCGAGTACCTCTTTATTTTTACGCAAGCTTGAGGAGGATAACATATGCTTGTTGATGTAAGCTCATCCTTCAGACGAGTCCCTCGAAGTATGTTTAACGAACCCTAAGAAGGAGTGGTTCGGTCCCATATGGGTCTTTCGATGTTTGTTTAACGAGTCCAAAGATAGAAAACTCATGGTTTTTCATATTTAGAGAGTCTGAAAAACACTTAAAGAGAACTCTCTCAGTTCCTTTTTCGTAAAGTAGTTCAATGAGACCAAAAAAGTGATAAACTATCACCCATCAAACATTTTCTTCAAATACTTTTACGAGCGTGAAAAGAACAAGGTCGCTCGGGAATCTTTTCGTTTTTATGGAGCGTGAAAAGAGCTTAAAGGATACTCCATGAGCTTCGTTTTTTTCGTGTTACCATGATGCGTACGAAAAGACAACAAAAATATACTCGGTTGCGTTCTCATCGATTTTTGATCACGAGAACGAACAAAGACTAGGCTCGAGGTTTTTCTGAAAAACCTTAAAAAGTACTTGTACATGTTACAAACAGAAAAACAAATCAAGAAAAATATATGTATTTCATTGTTCAGGATCTTAGTTCTTTCATCTGCAAGAAAACAAAACACTCACGAGACCATTAGACCTTTAGGTTTTGGAGAAAATGCATAAAATAATGTGAAATATTAATAGAAAAAGTAAAAAATTAAATAAATATAGGTAAAATCTCTTTTTTACTAGTTCATTTGCATTTTGGCCAAAACTTGCCTAGAAACCCTATTTTTACCTCAGACTTCGACTATAGATTGCGGGAGGCACAAGCGACCATTCAATGAACGAATTCCGCCAAAACGGTAATCTCCTTGTCCTCTTGCTTTTCAATGGATTAAATTTCATTTTTATTGGTGTAAAATTGATTTTTGTGTTGAGTTTTACGTCGATAGGTGCACGCTGGGGCCACTGCAGGTGAGCTATATCGGGACCTGCGAAAACCATAGGTTTCTGTAGGTGGCCCATGGTTCACATGTGGAAACCACGCACTGTGTGTAATACTCCACCTGCGGTGGCCGAAAATCAAATTTTCTTCATACGCTTTTAGCCAATAATTTTTTTTCAAAGCAACAAATGAAGATGCTAACTCCCTTTTATTGTCCCAATATAGGTTTTTGATCATCAAAATGATGGAGTGGAGGGAGAGGGAACACGGAGATGATGATTTCATTGCTTTGAATGACTTGGGCACTGTAAATTCCCTCCGATAGTGTGGGTTACTGGAATTCTTTAAAATCCAGGGCATGAGGGCCCAACTGAGGTTACTGAAGTATCTAGTCCACATGTGGGATGTGGACAAGTAGGTGTTTCATGTGGGTGCCCATGTACTGTCCTTAGATATCAAGGATATCTATTTCTTGATGGGATTATCTTGTCATGGATCTCATGTGACCTTGACAGGAGGCAGAGGTGGTGGTCTACCAATGAGTGAGTATCTCTGCTGATACTGTGATCCCGAGGCAGATATACACAAGGGAAAAGTTACCATCAGGGGTGTTTTGGATTTACCCCTCCGGACTATTATTTTTACCATTGCACATATGGAGGGGAGTTCATTTCCTCACATGGACCTCCAAATCTATTTTCAATATGAAGTAGAGTGCATTGAGCCTCAGGTTTTTAACTGGAGTGACAAAGTTCTTCATAGCATGAAGACGCAGCTGACAAAATGCAAGAGAGGGGACCTGAAACAATTTGGATATGGGTCTATCTTAGTGTCTTTCTTCCTAGAGAGGGTCCCCAATTTATGTTTATAGGTAGTGGGGCATACCGGCTCCATGATATCCAAGGATGAAGAGGTGGTGCGACCTCATGGCCCGACATGTGGTTGGCCTCATTGTGAAGTATAATGATGTATTTTTTGACTGGTTGAGGCCTCAACTTCTGATGGTGGATGATTATTCATATGTCGGGTTGGATTTCAGAGGCGACCCCGACTTGGTTCTACCTAAGGGATTTTAGTGGGGACATCTAGGTAAGAAATACATTTTGTTTTTATGATGTTTTTGTGAATTTTGAAATATAAAATGTTTTTTATGCTTTCAATCCAATGGATAATCAATTTTTTTTGACAATGCAGATGTAGGGCCACACCGGCCTCTGAGTACATCCCCTATTCAGAGATGAGGGGAAGAAGCCATGGTAGCTGGATGGGATGCTGGTGACTATGAGGCGATCGAGCATAATCTAGAGGGATTGACATCAGATATCTCAGACATATCCATCGATGAGATTCTGAGGCGTTATCAACACCATACTGTGGGTGTATCTGGTTCACTTAGTCGATTACTTCGTAGGGTAGCACAGGAAGTAGTGTGCTACTGTGAGCAACATCCTTGATTTTATTTTGTATATGAAGCCAAGTGCTTCTCATTTTGATATTTTTGGTCTTCGGATGAAAACACCTTTTTGCAAAACACTTTTATCGTTATATATATACATGAGGCTTCTACCGACTTACTTGCTTTAATGTGAATTTTGGTTGGATTTACATGTGTCTCAAATGTCTATCTAACACATAATTAGCTAATGCATCTGTTAATGTATTTAGACATCTAGGAATATGCTGATATTCAATGTAATCGAAGTAACGTTCCAAGAGGCAAATTCATAGATATACCCGTAACAAAGTAGGACTTCAGATAGCATAGACAATACTTAATTGTAGTACCACTAACTGCGAATCAAGCTGTCAAACAAGGTGACGGATTCCAATTGAAATAACGTCGGTCAACAATTCGATGACTGCACTATATTCTGCGATATTGTTAGTTGCACGACCGAGGCAGACACCGTGTAGACTGATTAACTCGTTTGTAGGTGCATAGATTTCCCAAGCAGTGGATGCTAAGTTTTGAGTACTACGACTAGCACCATCGACGAAGCCAAGGTAGTGAATGCACTGACATCTGGAAACCAAGCACAACACAAGGTAAGCAGCTGGGGGTCGAAACCAAATAACGAAAAAACACACAAAAGTAGCACACAATAGTATGATACAATACAAATACAAGCACTCATGCAAATATGACCTAAGCATAGTACTTCTTTAAGTAAATCCCATTCCCAGGCTCACTCAAAGGAATGCCATCATAATCCACTAACTCATAAGCTCCCTTCTCCAACACCCGTTTGACAATATAAGGACCTCGCCACATAGCCTCGAATTTTCCAGCCCCTAGTAAATCACGATCTTGTTCATAGAGGAGAACTAGATCACATTCAGAGAAAACACGTGGCTTGACATGATTTTCGTATTGGGCTTTGACATGCTTTTTCTGAGCTTCAATAACCAGGGTTACATCACGACGGGTTTCACCTAATTGCATCAGGTACAATAGACGTTCCTCCTCAGCAGAGGTGTTGGGGAGAAGTTCAACGACTAGCTTCAAAGATGGTATCTCACATTCAATCGGTAGGACAAATTCGATACAATACACTAATTAGAAAAGCGTAAATCTCATGGCAGACTTTACGGATGTCCGATAGGCCCATAACACTGAAAACAACATTGTGTGCCAATTTGTCTTGTGAATTCCTATTATCCGTCGAAGCATGGTGATAAGAACTTTGTTTATCACTTCAACCTGGCCATTGGCCTGTGGATAGTAGGGGGTTGATTTTTCATGCCGAAGACCCAACTTTTTAGTAAGCTCAGACATCATGAAGTTTCGAAAATGGCTACCATGATCAGTAATGATAGCTTGTGGGATTCCAAATCGGGTGATGGTATGATTGAATATGAAAAGTGCTGCAGTTTTTCCGGTGTTATCGAATGTAGGCATCGCCTCGGCCCATTTAGTGAAATAATCCACGGCTACGATGATGTATCCATGCCCCCTGACCGAGTGAGGGTTACATGTCATGAAGTCAATGCCCCATTTTGTGAAAGGACCAACGAAAACTACACGGTGTAAAGGAGCGGGATGAGATCTTATTTTATTATTATACGTTTGACAAGCATGACACTTCTGAGCAACAATAATACAGTCTTTAAACAAAGAAGGCCAGAAGTACCCTGCTCATAAGATCTTTTAGGTAGTTGCATACCCAGACATATGACCACCACATGATCCAGAGTGGTAGTCATTCAAAGCTTTCTCAGCCTCATCATAGGTGAGACAACGTCGGAAAATAGAGTCAACACCACGATGATAAAGAGTGTCACTGAGAATTATGTATTGACAGGCTTGTTACCGTATACGATGACGGTCTGTGCTAGAAAGGTCAGACCGAAAAGTTTGAGTCTGGAGATAGATGATAATATCTCTGTACCAGGCATCATCAAAACTGATCAAAAAAGGGATTCATCAGGCAAGGAATCCTCTACCACGTTTTCTGTCTCAGTGGAGGGAAGGTCACATATCAATTCGGCGAAAACCAATGATTTCTTAGACTTAGCACGTTCAAACTCTAATTTGAACTCCTAGAGAATCACAATCCATTTGGAGTACTTGCCCCCTAGCAATTGGCGTGTAAGGATATGTTGCATAGGGTTGTAATCGAAATGACAGTGGTTCTACGTAATAGGATACAGTGACGAAAACATTGGACAACTTGAATAATTGCCAAGGCTAGTTTTTCCACATGTAGGTATTTGGCTTCGGTAGTCGTGAGACTCCGAATCAAATAATAAATTACATGTTTGTCATGCAAATCATCTTCTTGGACTAAGACCATGGCAATGGTAGAGTCTGCAGCGACGAGGTAGAGGAAATAGTCTCGACTATAATTGGGTGGGAAAAGCAGTGGTGTACGAGTTAGGGAAAGTTTCAAAGCTTTGAAGGCTTTGTTGGCAGTTTTGTCCCATACGAACTTGTAAACCTTCTTCAATAGTCGAGTAAATCCTAATGTTAACTCAACGTAATTGGGGATGAATTGACGCAAAAAGTTTTCCTTCCCTTGCAAAATTTGGAGTTGGCGAAGTGTAGAAGGAGGAGGTAGATTAAGGATAGCCTCAACCTTCAGAGGTTCCACCTTAATTCCATGAAGTGACACAATAAAACCCAGAATTCGGTCGGACTCCACACAAAAAACACATTTGTGTGGGTTTAAACGTATGCGATAGTAAGGACAGCGAATAAAAATGGCTCGGAGATGGGCCGGGTGATCTTGGTGATGCATGGAATGGGCCAGTAGATCATTGAGATATGGTTGTATGATGTGCTTGATATCGTGAAAAGCATAAGACATAGCGTGTTGAAAAGTCACTCCAGCGTTCTTTAAACCGAAGGGCAGTTTCCTGTAGGCAAAGGTACCCCAAGGATAGATTCTTGTGTTGATCCACGGGCAAAATATTAATCTGATTATAGCTGGAGAAACTGTCCATTAAGGAGAATATTTCACTCTTGGCGCAATTGTCGATGATCTGGTCAATGAAGGGGGTTGGATAATTGTCCTTCGGACAAGCTTTATTAATATCCCGATAATCGACACATACACGAATTGTGCCTTGTTTTTTATTGACCAGAAATAGATTGGATACCCAATCGGTTAAATCCACATGATAGATAAAGTTGGCTTTAAGAAGTTTTTCAACTTCAAGCTTGATAGCGGCGGCTTTACGAGAGTGGACCAAGCGAAGTCTCTGTCGAATGGGTTTAGTGTCTGGGTAGGTCTTAATTTCATGCACAATGCTATCGGGGTCAATACCCGACATCTCTTCGTAGCTCCAAGTGAAAACGTCACAAAATTCTTGAAAAATAACTTTATAAGTGACGACTTCATCATCGGAACATGTGGCTCCAATGTGAACATTTTCGACAATTCCAGGTTTAATGGATATGCCAAGAGGAACGATGGGTGAAATATTACTCAGGTTCCCTTCATAGAGCACATCGTGTGTTGACTCAGGAACAGAGGAAATGACAAAAAAGGTCGACGAAGTCAAAATCCATTGGTAACTCTCTATGGTGTGTTTCTCTAGGAAGAGAATGGAACGATGATGTCCATCGTCACACTAGGTGTCTTCCATATACATAACCGACATGATCATCTCATCCATAGGAAAGATGACATTAAATAGATCAGGAGATGAATCACCAAGAGAGGGAGTAGAAGGGGTTGCCGATTGAATGGCTTCATAAGCGGATTCAACCAGACTTAAAGGAATTTGTTTTCCATAGCGAAGATAATCACCAGGATCGGGTGCTATCCACAGGTCATAAGACACAGGGGTTTCACAGACGGAGGTGGAAATCATGTTGATCAAGGCAACAAAAGGAGGTTGAACATCGTGTGGTGATATTGGGAAGGTACCCATTAGAGTGGAATCTTTTAGGAGACCCACACCGACATTCTCGTACCCAGGAGGTGTCTTCGAGATAAATGGCACGTTTCTAGTACGGGAATCGACGTTGAAAAAGGCAAGTTGGTTAACTGTAATGAATTTTCCTTGATGTGGGAAACGTAATACACAGAAAAGGGTTGACACGACGACACACATGGAATCAATCCAGCTACGGCCAAGTAAGAGGTTATAGTCAAGAGGTGCATCAAAGACCTCGACCTCTACGTTGACCGATTTGCCTTCCAACGTAATAGACAATGAGGGAAGAACACCGTAGGGATTAAAACCAGAACCATTGAAATCCTTAAGTGTATTATGTGATTCGGTGAGGGGGGGAGAGCTAATGTATTTCCAACAAGAAACATACATGACGCACATCAAGGTGTCCTCGTCAATAACGGTTCTATGACTGGAATGACGGTGATATGGCTGGTTGCACCAGAAAAGTGGTTTGGCGACACCGTGTAAGTAGTAGACACTTTGGGTATTTGTGATATGATAGGTATATCAACACCTGCCCCTGAGCCATAAAGATCCTGCACTGTGCAAGGTGGGCTTCTAAATATGTTGGTAGTCCAAAGAGGATCCCCAACTCCAGGGCCTGAATGGGGTCCGGTCAGTATTCCAGAAGTGTCAACAACAAGTTCTCCAGATGAATTCAGCTGAAGAATATGTCTCTCATATCCAGGAGGAATGAGAAAAGCCTCTAGAGAATCATAAACAATTCAAAAAAATTCTAAAGAGGTGGAACCTTCCTCTTGTGAGGTTACGGTGTCCTGGACCTCACTCTGTTGAGGAGAGCCCTCTGATGACTAAGGGAATATAGGGAGGTAATCCTCCATATTTTCAAGAGGATGTCCCTGGACCCTACACGAACGACGTGGAGGGTCTATGTTGGCCGAGCCAAACATTTTACGCAAAAAATCTATGGCCAACTACGAAAGCAAACAACACTCACTAATAAAATCTAGGAATCAAACCAATCAAACAAACCTTCTTATTTCGAAGTCACTAGTTGGTGATGAAATCCAACGTCGCGAAGTCGAGACAAGAAGGGGATAGGATATAGTGGGTGGAAAAGTTATGTTGACGACCTGCTTAACGAACTTACACCCTGGTGCAAGCTTCCACACATAATCATGGGTATACCCTCCGAGGAGCCCGAGTGATTCTGGCCAATGTCGATTCCAGGTACCGTGAAGACTTACCCCTCCACAATCACCTCGTGTAAGACCCTAAAAATATAGGCAACTAAGGCTACCAAGAACAACAATGATGCCTAGGGAAATAATCAACAGTCTAATCCATGCGCAAGGGCAAGGTATCTAGTCCGAAATCAACTCGAGAGGCTTCCACTCATCATTCTGGGTATACCTTCAAGTGACCCCCATAATACGTGCAATCTCTACACTAAGACCAACAAAGCAGGGTGAGTAACTTTGCCAGTCTCAATGCGACCTCAGGTTTGACCCTTGTGTGAGAAGGGCTTCCCAGGACAAAATGTTGCAAATGGATTTGAACACTCCTTATCATAAGATGCTATTGTGTGTTTTGTGCTTTAGAAAGCGTGTCTCACAACCTACCCCAAAGCGCTAGCCTAACTAATGTTGGTGTAAAAGATCCCGAGAAAATAAAAGTTACTAAGTAAATTTTTAAATTACGTTATGTTTTTTAGAGGCTGTTGTTTACTCAAGAGGGAGACGGAGATGAAACCAATGTTGTGAGATACCTTGAACCAATAGTATGCAAATAGATATGAATGATGCAATCTTTCATTTAATGAACTCTATTTACAATAGGGAGAAGTTATCTTTCCAGAAACACGAAAGCTATGAAATATAATTTATTTTCTTGAATGAACGACAATTCCAAACAATCATAAGCAATGAAATTTCTCAATTTGTTCTCTTTCATTTTTGAATGCAAAGATTTTTTATGAATGATTACTTAAAAAGAATGAAAGAATTTAATTTTCCTTTCTGAAACCAGATCTGAGGTATACTAAAGAAAGGAAACGTAATCAAAGCAAATAGATACACTAAAAAAAAACCCAAATCAAACTTTCAATGAAGATAAAAAACAAAGATGACAAGAAAGTGTCTATCAAATGAAAAAAAGCAATAGATTTCAAATCAACAAGCAATCCAAAAATGTAAAATAATCCAAAAATTCACTCAGATGAAAGATTTTTAATCAATCAAGAACCCGGATCTACGATCAGAGATTATAGCCTTGTTGATAAAAATCAAGAAGCAAAAAAATTACAAAATGATAATGAAGGGTTTGCAATCTTTGAAATCCAATCAAAAAGAAAGTTTTAAATTCAACAATCAATCAAATACTGACCTCCAAAGTTCCCCCCAGGTGATCAAGGACAAACTGGGCATCAAAAGACAATCAAGACCCAATCCAAAAAAAATTACAGACACCGTCGCAGGCTAATAATAGGGTACAGTGCATAAATCACTAGTTTTCGCAGGCTAGCAATGGTTAGGGTGCGGAAAGTCTGCACTGGACTAAACAGTTAGGGTGCGACAATCTAAAGTTTCCGCAGGTGACATATAGAGTACAGTGCAGAAACATCTGTAAACACAAGAAAATTGGAAAGAGGGTAAATAAATTTAGGAAACTTTCAGGGCCAAAGAGTCTGGATTGATCCCTTACAGACTCAGAGACTGAAAAATAATGAAAAAAGGTAGGATAAGGGAAAATGGATAGAAAAAAATAAAAAACAGATCATATCCCCAGTGGAGTCGCCAATTTTTTTATTGGATATAACGGTAAATGAGGACATAAACTGATCTCCCTAGATCCGCCTATATCTAGAACAAAACAAGACATGACATGACGCTTTCCCTAAGCTCTAATCATTGAATCTACCATCAAAGAAAGGATGAGTAACATACCTTTGAATATTGCTTCCTTATGTCTTTGTTGTCCCTGCTTCGCTCCGGTGCTCTTGTGCTATTGATCCTGCAATGGAACACAAACCAACCAAAGTGAAAGCAATAATAATATATCAATGAAGACTTATACATGTGATCAAGGAATCATGTAATAAAATGAGAATGATTTTATAGGAAAGAAACATGCCACTGTATTATATTAAGAGAAAGTGGAAGATACAACCAAACAACCTTGATGTTGCTAAGTTCCCTTTCGGCGGCCCTTGCTCTTGACACACACACTTGCTCCAAACTTGCATGAAGATGATCTACAATAACTTAATAAGTTGAGATGAAGCATTCAAGCATCTGATGTAAAGTACCTACAACCTATTGAACCTTAATAATTCCTTGCTCTTTCTTAATACTTTTTCTCACTTAATGCTTAACCTTTTCCATGAGAAATCCATCATTATATAGGAGAAAGAGAGATGGTTAAAAACATCAATATGATCCCACCAAATCAGAGAGGTGGGTAAGATCTCAACCACATAGATTCCACCTCATATCCTAGAAGATTCCTTCTAGAACTTTCATGAACTTCTTCCTTTTTCTTAGTTTTAGAACGTCGTCGCACCCTGTCTATATAGAAGCCTGCGGAAACCTCGAAGGCTAGGTTTAGAGAAGCTTATGGAAATCATCATTTCCACATTGTATAATACTGCTAGATTGCGATGTCCTTCTAAAAGCAAGCCTTGTAGAGCAGGAAACCAATCACTTTTCTCATGGGAAGGATCCCTTTGAGAGGCTGAATACATGCTTGTAGACACACCACCAGGGTGACCAAAATAATGTGTAACAAGGCCGGAGCTACTTGGTGAGATTTAGGGCTCCTTGGAGAGTTTAGGAATTCAGGACTCTGGAGGATAGGCGTGCATAAAGGAGAAGGGATGTTCCACGTCGAAGCATCGAACGTCTAACTTCCCTCTAGCTCATGTGTTAAATGACGAATGTGTCTCGCCATTGGATTAGACAGTGGATAAACCTCCCCTGTGGATGTAGGAACTTGGGGATGTCACGAATGAGGTGGAGCCATGTCATCCATGTCTGATAATGCCCGAAGATCTTCGAGAGGCCATAAATTACAATCTAGAGCTCGGTTTTGAGTCTAGTAGTAGTCGTTAGAGAGCTACAGTTGAGTAGAAGATATTGGAGATCTTAGAGAGATGATTTGAGATGACTAAAGTAAGAAAAATTTTGATGCCCCATCCCTAGAAAGCGTACCTCAGGTCCGGTTGCGTTACAAATTGGTATCAGAGCATGGTTACAATGCTTGACTTGCTTGGGCTCTTGAACGAGTTCCTTAAAAAAATATTATTGGAGAACTTTAAGGGTAACGACCTATCTTACCCCATTCCTAAGAGGCTTAGTTAAACCTCTACTGAAGAGAGTAATGAAACTTTCTGCTGTTTTATATGTTTTGAAAAATTTGAACTGTGTGCTGTTCATAAAACTAGTAGATCTTTAACTAACAGAGAATCACTTAAATAGTCAATGGACTTCAAGAAAACTACGACATAAAGGATGGTTAAAAACCATGAATTGGGGGAAAATCTCCCACAATAGAGAGGAAGAATCTGATGAAAGGAGGGCAGTGGAAACCCCTCTAGATTTGGTTGAAACTGTAAGAAGCCTCATGGCAGAATTATAGAGCTGTAAGGATGACAATGAAAGGTTGATAAAAGAGCAGGGAAAAAAAACTAAAATTAATGTAGTCCTACTACAAATCTTATCAAATATACAAAGGCAACTGCAACATGGACCAACATATAGTCATGTGGATAGACATCATACTAAGAAAACCCATAGTCCACCTGAGATATGAAAGAATGGATTTGAAAGTGTTCGCACAAGGAGGAGCACCTCAAAGAAGGCCCAACATGGAGCCAAGAGACACTCATCGGAAGAATCCTCTCGTGAGGAAACTTGCAACTCCAAGGAATATTCTAGTAGCAAAACTAGTTCGCATTCCCAAAGGCAAAGAAAGAAGAGGAAACATTCCAAGATCCATGACCCTGAAGAGTTCAAGAAATCCAAACCACCCACTTTCGATGTAGAAATTAATAAGGGGGGAGAAGCAGAAGTTTGGCTACTTGGCTTGAAGAAGTACTTTAGAGTCTATGACTACTCTGAAAATTTAAAGGTTTGAATAACCATTTTTAACCTGAATGGAAAGGCTGACATTTGGTGGGAGGACCTTAGGAATGTGAAAGGAATCCATGAGAAGGACTTGTCATGGAAATAATTTGAGAAAGATTTGAAGAAGAAGTATCTGTCAGAGAAATACTTTGATGGGAAGAGCAGGGAGTTCTATGAACTCAAGTTGGGACAACTTATAATATATGAATATATCAACAAATTCCTTGAGATGATAAGGTATGTGCCCTACATCAAAGATGAAAAGGTAAAGATGCAACGATTTATTAGTGGACTGCCTTAGTCCTTCCGAGACAGAATTGAGTTTGATGAGCCAAAGACCTTAGAAGACATTATCCGTAAGGCAAGGTATTGCTATGAGCAATTCAAGAATAAGAAATAACCTCATGAGGGTTGGAAGAAGAAAAGTGGTTTGGGATTCAAGAAGAAGGGGTTCAAACCCTCAAGATTTAAGAACCATGGAAAAGGTTCTAAGATGAGCCTTCCTACTAAAAGTGTATATCAACAAAATTTCCCCTCTCAGAGTGGAAACAAACCCTTTGGAGCAGCCTCAAGTAAGATTGATAACACAAAGAGTGTTAGGGTCCTAAACTGCACATAGGTAGAACAATATATTCAGATGTAATAAAGGTCAACATTAATAAGGCCTTGCAATAAAATAGAATAAGTCGAATGTAAGAAGACCTAATAGAAGCTTCCTCTTCTAGAAGGATCTTCCTCTAGATGCTTCTTTTTATAGAAATATTTAGTATAAATAGGAGTCGAGGGTATGAGAACCCTAGCTGGAATATTATTGTAATATAGCTCTGCTCGACTGGAGGTTTCCCCCTCGAAGAGGCCCGTGAACATTGCTCTCAGAATCAAAGTGATATTTTTGTTGTTATTCTTATATCATTTCAGTGTTGTTGTGGTGATTGTTTTGGTTATATTGCTGTTATTCTGCCATTTCTAGCATTTTATTTCTGTTCTGCATACTTTTTATATCTGGTATATTACAAGTGGTATCAGAGCACTTTCCTTGGAAAAAATTGTGGGTCAATTTTTTTTTTTCAGGGTAGAGACGTAGTTCGACGTCTTTAAGCCACATAGATATGTCGTTATGTGCATAAACCCGCGGTTGAGGGATTCATACACGCATGAAATACAAGTGGTACTTAAGCTCACATCTGTTGGGCACCCTTGTAACCCCTGTTGGTACCCCTTCGATTGGTAGCGCATTAGACAACACCTGTGTACAGATCGACCTAGATTACCCGAAGCCCTCTTTAGATAAACCGATCGACCGCCTGACTGCTATAGTGCCACCAAGAACAACACTCGGGAAGATACTCTCTAGTACCTAGGTAGTTTGGTAGTATGGCTAAGGGCACGGTCTAGCCTCCTTAGTTAGTGCCCTGAGATATTGGGCCGAGTACTACTGTTGGACCCTGCATGTATATCAGAGAGCTATAGCACAGGGAAAACCCTTGTCTGTAGAACCCTTGAATACCTAACCCTTGGGGATAGAAACATAAACAAATTAAAACAAACAAGATCTATTGCTGCGCAACTATGTTCGGGTTGCCAAATCATTACACATTTCTTCCTGGTTAAGCATCTGGGCATTTCATCATTGCATTATTCTTCAGACTAGAGTATAACTCCGCAGGTGGAAATTTTTGCACCATTATTTGAGACCTATTCTATTAGATTCATCTCTTCACCCTTATCACATTCATACATATAATTTTTCAGCAAAATTTTTGACTCCCCCACCCCATTTCGGTTCCCTCGACATCATGGCCCATACCCATAGCCAAGACTGGGAAGCTTGCTTCAATACCTTGCAATCTAATTTCACTGAGACCCAACAAGAAGTGAAACAACTTAGTGCCAATGTTGCCGCCATCAATACAACCATGCAGTCCTTAATGGAGGAAATCAAACAAGACCTGACTACCCAGCTTGAATATGTCATTTCGACACTCTGCATAAAGCTGCATATCCCTACAGATAAGCCTTTATCTAACCCACCTCCACATATTGAAGTTGAAAATTCCTCTCATTCCCATAACTTTTAGCACCATCACTTTCAACGTGACCTACGCCTTCTGCGGGTGGATGTGACCAAATTTGATGGCTCAGATCCCACTGGTTGGGTAACCCAAAAGGAACATTATTTCTCTTTATATGACATTACAGATGACTTGGCCAAACTTCGGTATGGTGTTCTCCATCTAGATCAAGAACGTTGGCAATGGTGGCAATGGAGAAAAACTTCCCCTCAAGGGTATATTGCTTGGACACACATTGCGGCAGAGATTTATGAACGCCTTGACACTGACACCAACCATTTGGTCAATTTGACAAAGTTGAAACAATCAGGCACAATAGAAGACTTTATAGCTGCTTTTGAGCTCCTGACTTTTTGGACAGAGGGCATGTCTGATGCCTTTTTCCGAGAGTGTTTTATCAGTGGCCTCAAGGATGAGATTCGATCCCATGTCCTCATGGCTCAACCTCAAAGTTGGGTGGAGGCTACTAAAAGAGCTAAAGAACCACAACAGGTTGTATCTTCTCAAAACTGGAAACCCTCCTTTATTCATCGCACTAAACCAGTAAATCCCACTACTCCCTCTGCTCCACTAAAGATCCAAAAATTGACCAGGTCTGAAATGGATGAACTCCAACTCAAAGGCCTTTGTTATAATTGTGATGACAAATATTTCCCGGGCGACAAGTGTAAGGAACAAAAGCTTTTTATGGCCATCTCGGAGGATATTTCGGACGAGGATGTTGAAACTCCCCTTGTGTCTAAGTCACCTAAAACCATTGACATAACCCCTCCCTCAGACCCTCCCAAAGTAGAACCGATCATTTCCCTAAATGCTCTCACTGGCTTCTCTGATCCCTAAACCCTCAAGCTAATCAGTTACATCAAGCATAGGAAGGTCATCATTCTGGTTGATAGTGGAAGCACCCATAATTTTATTCATCACCGCATTGCCAAAGAAACTCATTGCTACATCCATGCAGTCAGTAATTTCCAAATCATGATTCCCAATGGTGGCTCCATTAAATGTGGAGGGGATTGTGAAAATGTGCATCTCCAATTTGGTGACTACCACCTGAAATCTCATATGTTTTCTATCGACATGGGTGGTTGTGACATTGTGTTGGGTGCAGACTGGCTAAGGACTTTGGGTCCCATTCTCATGGATTTTAAGGAATTAACCATGCAATTCGACCAGGAGGGCTAACAATATAAGTTCTAAGGCATCACCATCAATTCACCTGAGATCATTAGTTCCCATCGCATGGAAAAGCTTCCCAAAAAAGGTCATTCTGGTGTTATTTCCCAACTCCATGCCATACTAGCAATAGAGACACCCTCGGTGCCGCAAGACCTCCAATCCATCCTTTCTAAACATCAAGTGGTATTTTCCACTCCCCAGGGACTCCCTCCTTCCCGTGGTGTTCATGATCATTCCATTCCCCTTGTACCAGGAAGCCTTCCTCCCAATATCCGTCCGTATCATCACCCCTTTTCCCCAAAATATAAAAATGAGAAAATGGTCCAGGAACTCCTTAACGCAGGCATTATCTTCCCTAGTACGAGCCCCTACTCTTCCCCTGTGGTCATGGTTCTGAAGAAAGAAGGTTCTTGGTGAACGTGTCCTGAATTCCATGCCCTCAACAAACTTACCATTAAAGACAAATTTCCCATTCTTATCATTGATGAAATCTTGGATGAATTGAGTGGTGCCCAGTTCTTTACTAAACTTGATCTTCATTCTGGCTACCACTAGATACATATGAAAGAGGTAGACATTCCCAAGACTACCTTTAGAATTTATGAGGGCCACTATGAGTTTTTGGTCATGCCCTTTGGCTTGTGTAATGCCCCCTCCACCTTCCAAAGCCTCATGAATCATGTCTTTCGTCCTTTTCTCCGTCATTTTCTCTTAGTTTTCTTTGATGATATCCTCATCTATAGAAAAACTTGGAAAGACCATCTTGCTCATGTGGATCGAGTTCTCCATCTACTCTCTCAGCACCAACTCTTCCTGAAACAATCTAAATGTGCTTTTGGTGCCTCAAAAGTCGAGTACTTGGGTCATCTCCTTGGCAAGGATGGCATCAAGGTGGATCCTAAAAAGATTGAAGCTATGCAAGATTGGCCTCACCCAAAGACTCTCAAAAGATTGCATGGATTTTTGGGCTTAACAGGTTATTATCGCTAGTTTGTTAAGAATTATGGAAATATTGCAACACCTCTCACTGCACTCCTAAAAAAGAACTCTTTCACTTGGACTCTAGTAGCTGCTCAAGGTTTTCAAACCTTGAATATGGTCATGTGCACCACTCCAGTCTCGACCCTTCTTGATTTCACAAAGACCTTTGGCTTGGAATGTGATGCTTTAGGGAAAGGAATTGGTGCTGTCCTTATGCAAGAGGGTCGGCCTTTGGCCTTTTTCCAGCAAGCAACTGTCTGAAATAAATCTGGGCAAATCAATCTATGCAAAAGAAATGTTGGCTATTATGTATGTCGTTGATATGTTGCACCCTTATCTATTGGGGAAACGCTTCCAAATTAAGACAGACCATCAAAGCCTCAAGTATTTTCTGGAACAACACATTTCCTCCCCGGAGCAACAAAAATGGGTGACTAAGCTCTTTGGATATGATTAGGAGATCATTTACAAGAAGGAAAAAGAAAATGTGGTTACAGATGCACTTTCCTGAAAATATGAAGAGGATAGATCCCTTTTATCTCTTTCCTTAATTGTACTAGATTGGCTCCAAGTCGTTCGCCATGAATGGCCACACGATCCAAAAAGTTCGCATCTGATCCAACAATTGTAGTCTAATGTTCCAACTTCCCCTGGGTACTCTTGGCTCCATGATGAGATTCAATACAAAGGCCATTTATATTTAAGTAAACAATCAAAACTTAAATCCACAGTACTTTCTGAGCTTCATGCTACACCCACGGCTGGGCACTCTGGGTTTACCAAAACCTATGACAGGGTCAAACATTCTTTTTTCTGGGATGGTATGAAACAAGACATTCATAATTTTGTCGCTGAATGTGATGTGTGTCAATGCAACAAGGGAAAAACAGTCAAATATCCGAGCACACTGCAACCGCTTCCTATTCCACCTTCTATTTGGAGGGATATCTCTATGGATTTTATTACAGGTTTACGCAAATCAGGAAATAAATCAGTCATCATGGTGGTTGTTGATCGCCTTTCCAAGTATGCTCATTTCTGTTCTCTTCAACAGCCATTTACAACATCCACGGTGGCTCAACTTTTCATGGATCAGGTCTTCAAGATTCATGGCATGCCACATTCTATTGTTTCTGATCGCGACCCAACTTTCACCATCAATTTTTGGCAAGAAATGTTCAAGCTACAAGGCACCCAATTGCATCTCAGCACAACTTATCATCCCCATAATGATGGTCAAACTAAAGTTGTCAACAAGTGTTTGGAAACATATTTGAGGTGTTTTGCCTCGGAAAATAAAAATCAATGGGCTCAATGGTTACCCCTAGCTGAATGGTGGTACAACACTTCATACCATACAACTACATGCATGACTCCTTTTGAAGTGGTATATGGACAAAATCCACCTTCAGTTCTCTCATACTTACTTGGTGTCTCGAAGGTCCAGGCGGTTGACCAAACGCTTACAGTCCGAGGGCTATTCTCCACACCCTCAAAGAGAATTTGGTCATGGCACAGAATTACATGAAGCAATAAGAAAATCAAGGTCGCTCTGAACATCAATTTGCAGAAGGGGATCAAGTGTTTCTTTGACTACAACCTTACAAGAAAAATTCCCACAAGGCCGAGCATTGTCAGAAGCTAGCGCCCAAATTTTATGGTCCTTATACCGTTCTCAAGCATGTGGGACAGGTGGCCTATAAGTTAGCTTTGCCTAGTCATTCTAAGCTACAACTTGTTTTTCATGTTTCATGCTTAAAGAAGGTGATTGGAAGTAAGTGCCAAATTCAAACCAACCTTCCTGAGTTAGATGAAGAAGAATCCATTTGGCTACAACCACAAGCATTTTTGGACCAGCGTGAGCATCGCCTGCATCAGAGAACCATCAAGGAAGTGTTAGTCCAGTGGAAAGATACAACTCCAACAAATGCCACTTGGGAACCAACTACCATTCTGCAGTAATTTCCACATCTCAAGCCTTGAGGACAAGGTTGTTTTTAAGGGGGAGGACATGTTAGGGTCCTAACCCGCACATAGGTAGAACAATATATTCGAATGTAATAAAGGTCAACATTAATAAGGCCTTGCAATAAAATAGAATAAGTCGAATGTAAGAAGACCTAATATAAGATTCCACTTCTAGAAGGATCTTCCTCTAGATGCTTCTTTTGATAGACACATTTAGTATAAATAGGAGTCGAGGGTATGAGAACCCTAGCTTGGATATTATTGTAATAGAGCTCTACTCGACTGGAGGTTTCCCCCTCGAAGAGGCCCGTGAACATTGCTCTCAGAATCAAAGTGCTATTTCTATTGTTGTTCTTATATCATTTCAGTGTTATTGTTCTGGTTATATTGTTGTTATTCTGCCATTTCTAGCATTTTATTTCTGTTCTACATACTTTTTATATATGGTATACTACAAAGAGAGAACCCTTGAAATGTTGGGGTTGTGGAGAATAACATCTACTGAGGGACTTCCCATATAAGAAACATAACAATAGGAGGATCTACAATGTACAAGAGGTTACAACAATCAATGATGTGGCTAGGAGCATGCCACATATTTATGCAGCCTTGGATAATAGGAAAGCCGCTCACCAAGCTTTAGTGGTGGAGATGGAAGGTATGATTGCAACCCATATAGTTTCCATTTTAATTGACCCTGGTTCTAATTTGAGTTATGTTTCCCCTCAAACTATTGAGAAATATAAATTGCAACAAGTTAAACATGATAAATCATGGCTAGTACAACTAACGAATGGAACCAAAAGAAAAGTACAGATGTCATACCGACATGTCAATTCATTATGAATGGATTACCCACCCAAGAAACCCTAAAAATACTCCCCTTAGGATCATATGACCTGCTGATTGGCATAGACTAGTTGGCTTCCCATAAAACCAAACTAGACTGTTATGATAAAACTTTGGAGTGTGAAGATGAAGAAGGGAGGAGGATAACCCTAAAAGGGATTCAAAATCATGTCTCAATGAGACAAATATCAACCCTTCAAGTGAAGAAGTATTGCAAAAAAGGATGTCTTTTGTATGCAATACAACTGTTGGACTTTGTTGAGGACAACAAACCAAGCGTAGAGGACCACCCCATATTAAGATAGTATAGATATGTGTTTCCACAAGAGGTACTAGGTCTACCTCCAAGAAGAGATATTGAATTTTCAATAGAACTTGCACCAGGAGTAGTGCTAGTGTCTAGAACACCCTATAGAATGAGTACACCAAATATGGCTGAGCTCAAGCTACAACTAAAGGAAATTATTGACAAAGGCTACATTCAACCTAGCGTGTCTCCATGGGTAGCACCAACCTTGTTTGTGAAAAATAAGGATGGCACACTTAGGTTGTGAATAGACTATAGGAAACTCAATAATATGACCATATAGAATAAGTATCCATTACCAAGGATCGATGACTTGTTTGACCAATTAAGGGATGCTACAATTTTCTCCAAGATTGAATTGAGGTCTGGATACCATCAGGTCCAAATTAAGGATGAAGACATCCACAAAATGACCTTTAGGACAAGATACGGTCACTATGAATTTGTGGTGGTTCCATTTGGGATAAGCAATGCACCAACTATTTTTATGTGCTTAATGAATGATGTACTCAGTACGTTCTTGGATAGATTTGTATTGATTTTCATAAATGATATCCTAATCTATTCTAAGAATAGGGAAGAGCACGAAGAACATCTCAAGCTAGTGCTTCAAGTACTAAGAGAACATCAACTCTATGCTAAGTTAAGTAAGTGTGACTTTTTCCAGAAACAAGTCCATTACTTAGGCTATGCTATTTCTGAAGAAGGAGTGGTAGTTGATCCTGAAAATATCAAGGCCATTATGGATTGGCCTACCCCAAAGGATGTATCTAATATCAGATCCTTTATGGGCCTAGTAGGATACTATAAGAGGTTCATAAAAGGATTTTCCAAGATTGGTTTCCCAATCACCTCCCTTTAGAAAAAGGGATTTAAATTTATTTGGACATTAGAATGTGAAGAGAGATTCCAAGAGATGAAAAACCTTTTAACCAATGCACCTGTTATGAAGATTGCAGACCCAAATGAGGACTTCATTGTGTGTACATATGCGTGCAAGGAAGGACTCAGAGGACTCCTTATGCAATAAGGACATGTAATTTTCTATGATTCCAGAAAATTGAATGACCATAAAATCAATTATGTGACCCACGATATAGAATTGGTCGCCATAGTACATGCTTTAAAAATGTGGAGGCATTACCTCCTGGGTAGAAGATTTGTGCTTATGACAAAACGTAGTGGGTTGAGGTATCCATTTGATCAACCAAAACTCAATGCTAGACAAGCTTGATGGATGGATCTCCTTAGTGATTTTGATTTTGAAATCAAACATATCAAAGGAAAAGAAAATAGGGTGGTTGATGCCCTTAGCAGAAGTATGAAAGTAATCCACTTGGCCGCCGTAAGCACTTGTCAAATGGATGTCAGGGATGAAGTCAAAAGTGCACAAGAAACATATGCATTTTTCAAGACTGTAAAATCATACTTAGAACAAGAGTCCACTGGGCTGAAGTATGAAGATTATCAATTGTCGAATGATGGCCTACTAACTTACAAAGGTATATTGTATATCCCAAACTGTGGCGACTTGAAGTGGTTCATGATGAATGAACTACACAAAATACCATATACTGATCATCCTGGTTATAAAAATATGATCACAACCACTAGGAAACTGTTTTATTGGCCAGGACTGAAAAAGGACATAGTTGATTACTTAGCCAAATATCTAGAATGTCAGCAGGTTAAGGAAAAGAACCGACATTCAACAGGGATATTGCATCCTCAACCAATTCCATAATGGAAATGGGAAACGATCTCCATGGATTTCATCACAAGATTACCAAAATAAGCCAAACATAATTATGCCATCATGGTAGTTGTGGAAAAATTGAGCAAGGTTGATCACTTCATTCCCGTCAAGTCAACTTGAAAGGAAATAGATATTGCCAGTATTTTCATGAAATAAATATTTAGGTTGCATGACATGCCTAAGGAGATCATATCTGACAGAGAAACACAATTTACTTCAAGCTTTTGGAAATCTCAGTTTGCTAGTTTTGAAACTAAATTGCTATTTAGTACAACCTATCACCCTCAAACTGATTGAAAAACAGAGAGGGTAAACCAAGTGTTAGAGGAAATGTTAAGGATGCATGTAATGCATCAACCTAAGAAGTGGGAAGACTACCTACCACTCGTATAATTTTCCTAGAACAATGGCTATCGAGAGTCCTTGAAGATGAGTCCATTTGAGGTCCTCTATGGTAGACATTGCAAGATTCCAATTAGCTAGGATAACCTAGTGGACATAATTACCATCGGGACAGATATGCTGAAAGAAATGGAACAACAAGTAGTTCAAATAAAGAATAATATTCAAGTGGCCTAGAATAGACAAAAAAGCTATGTAGACAGAAAGAGGACTCTTAGAGAGTTCAAAACAGGGGATCATGTGTATCTCAGAGTTAGACCCAGGAAAAGATCCTTGAGAATGGGAGCTTTTTCCAAGCTGACACATTAGTATTGCGGACCCTTTGAAATCTTGGATAGAGTGGGGCCTGTAGCATATAGGCTAGCACTTCCTCCCATAGTGAAGGCACATAATGTTTTCCATCTTTCATTATTGAAGAAATATGTACATGATTCTAATCATATAATTGTCTGGTCTGTGATTCAGGTGGAACCGGAGGGAGAATTCCTACTAGAACCACAATGCATAATAGAAAGGAAGGAAACCCCACTCATAAATAGAACCATTGCAAAGGTCAAGGTGCAGTGGAAACACTTTGGTGCAGATGAAGATACATGGGAAATAGAGGATGCCATGAAATAAACATACCCATTTTTGTTTACTTCTGTACATACATTGCACATCGAAAGATAGAACATCGAGGACAATGTTCCTTTAAGGGGGAGGGGATTGTAATACCCCTGTTTCCCCTAGTTTTTAAATATAACTATAACTGGACAAGAGACTATGGAAGACTAGATATGTGTGAATGTTGGATTTGATGAACCTTTTTGTTAGAAAAGGTCAATGTATGTATTTTCTATTATTAATAAAAAATGGATAGTGTTGCATAGCTGCTGAAAGGGGGGTTTTCCAAGATAGACCATGGTGCTATGAGAGATATGGTGAGGGGAACTAGAAATGATTGAGATAACCCCCCACCAAACCAGTACCTTACTGGATTTAATGACTCAGACATAGAACAATCCTCTGACCCAGAAATGAATTACTAGTCAGACTGGTAGCTGGAAGAGTCCTCCTCAAGATTTAATGAGGAGATGGGGCAAAGTACCCATCTAAAAGACTTCCAAAAATGACCACGAGTTGGGGATTCATACCCATGCAACCTTACTAAGGAAGGCAATAAAGGAGGTGATTCGTGGGTAGAGGCAAATCTGCAAGAAAGCAGATTCGAAAGGCAAAATATCGAGAAGAGAAAAGAGTGCTTGCAACTCTCTGGTTCAAGGAAGAACTGAGAAATAAGCTCGTTCTGAGAGCAAGAAGCTGCTGGTAGGGTGTTCAGTCCAAGCTAATAAACAGGGCTGACGAGTGACTATGGAAGTACTCATGCAGACCTCCTTGCTTGGCATAGAGAAAACCGATTGCCAAGATCCCTTGGGAGGACGAGATTAACCTCCATCCTTGACTGTTGTTGAGCAAGAAGAAAGAGTCTCTCTCAGATCATCATGGTCTAGCTCGGGGGTGGACAACGATAAATCTGTTCAGGAGTGGTTGTGCCTATGGTTGGGTGGAAACATGCACCCCTTTCAACAATCACTTCACGATTTCTAGTTTTCTGATAAGTATTTTCATAATCTGTGTATTAAAATGGAAATGATGATTGAATATATTTATATGTCTATGAATGAGTTATGTATTGAATGATTAAGGTAGAAATATGTGTTGTCTCTCTGTGAACCTATGCTTTTGAATGGTCTTCTACTTGCCTCAAATTAGCAGCTAGAGAGCTATGGGATATAAGTTTGCAAGAGTGTCGGGGAAGGATTTACTAGGATGCTTAAGTCCTACCGACCTCTAGAATCTACCTTTGCGGAAATACTATGTTCAAACCTTGTGGACAGAGGGACCATCCTTTAGACCCTTCACCTGTGTGACCGACGGTTCATTCCCATGTCCTTAACCCATTTACGGCTAAATGAATTAGTGTGTAGCCCATGAAGAGTTTCAACAAACCCATATGACCAAGGTTGGGGAACCTTGCACTAGGTTCGAAATGAGCCAATACTTTCTGGATTTGGAACTCCGGAATGTTACGACCTTACCATTTGTAAACTGTCTGAAAAAAACTATTTTTTACAGTTACCCATGAGGTCGACCGACGCCTGGAGGTTTCCCTAACTGTGGCCGATAGACCTATCCCATTGTTAAACCCTAATCCATGTACCAATCGTGAAGTAACGCGAGCCACATATTTGAGGGTATTCAAGAGTTCTCTTGGCCATTGGATCTATGCCGAGGTAAGTCTGGCGAAGTCATACTTTGAGAGAATAGAGAGGTTATAGCACCAAACTCCATGAATGCTGGAGTTACGAAGTGATGAGAGCCGTGGATCTAGGAAGTTAGTTGGAAACCCCTCTTACTCATCCGATCAACTAGTGGAGGGGCCCATGTACGATACTTTGGTGAAGTCCTACTTTAGGAGAGCGGAGCAACCATAATGAGGAAACCCCCAAAGGCCGAATCTGCGAAGTGACGAGGATCGTAGATCTAGGGACCCTTCGTGATCTCCCTTGACTGTTAGATCTAGACCATGGTCAGCCCGATGATGACCACTACGAGAGAAAAAAGGAAGTCACACCATAGATCCCACGTACGTCGAAGTTACGAAGTAACGAAGGCCGTAGATATAGGGGTTATGTGGACACACCTTGGCCATGAGATCGAAGGGATTGGAAGGCAATCATTCCGGGGTGACGTGACACATTGATGTCACCTAAGGTGATGTGCCACGTTTCACCTGGATTCGTATGTTTCACAGACCCTATGTTCCCATTAAAATGTGACACATGTGACCCAATGTAAGGGCCATGTGTCATTTATGCCTTGTCACGTGTCATCCCTGACACCTTCTTACTTGGTCCATTTGGTGGGTGGAGTACTCGGGACCCACCTGTCCTTACCTCTGCGTCTAATACGTTACTATGCGCGAGGGAGGACCCTTAGGGAGTTCGGGACTTCAGATGTTTGGGGTGAAATATCGAGGATAAGCCAAAAGACCCAATATCGAGGATAAGCCAAAAGACCCAAAGGCCAAAGCCACATGGCGATATTTCGGGCTCCTTCAGGAGTTTGGGAATTCAACAATCTAGAGGATAGGTGTGTAGAAAGGAGAAGGGATGTTCAACGTCAAAGTGTCGAGCGCCGAACTTCCCTCTAGCTCATGTGTTAAATGAAGACAATGTCCTATCGTTAGACTGGACGGTGGATAAACCTCCCCCGTGGATGTAGGAACTTGGGGATGATACAAATAAGGTGGAGCCACATTGGCACCACGTGGCCCATGTCTGATAATTCCCAAAGAACTTTGGGAGGCCATAACTTGCAATCCAGAGCTCAGTTTTGAGTCTAGTAGTAGTCGATATAGAGCTACGGTTGAGTAGAAGAGAATGGAAATCTCAGAGAGATGATTCTATACGACTAAAGTAAGCAAAATTTTGATTCCCTGTCCATAGAAAAGGGTACTTAGGGGTCGGGTGTGTTACACCTTTGAATAACCCTTCCCAAAAATTTAATGTGAATTTGGGATCTTTATAAAAAGCTATTTCCTTAGGCACACCATGAAGCATGGAAATTTCCCTCATGTAAATATCTGCAATGTTGGTTTCCTTGTGAGTTAGCTTCACTGGAATAAAATGGGAAGCTTTAGTGAGCTTATCCACCACCACTATTATGGAATCATGCTACTTCATTGTTCTCGACAACTTGGTGATGAAATCAATTGTCACCACTTCCCATTTCTACTCAGGAATGGGCAATGGTTGTAGTAGACCAGTTGGATGTCTGTGCTCAATGTTAAATTTCTGACAAGGTAGACATCTAGCAATATACTTATCCACTTCTTTCTTCATACCAAGCCAAAAATATTGTCTCTTGATAATTGCAATTATTTTCTGGTACCCTGGGTGCCCAAAAGAAGGAAGATTATGCATCTATCTGAGCACCATATTTTTCAGCTCCTAAAAATTAGGCACATAAAATCTTCCTTTGTACATGAGGAGACCATCCTCTCTTAGCTCATAGTCTTCAATTTTCTACTGTAAACTACCCTATTGTAATTTTTCCTTTATCTCCATATAACATTGATATGATTTTGCAGCTTCCAAAATTATGTCCTTCAAATAAGATTTATAAATGCTAATGGTTGTAGCATGCATTTCATGCACCCTCCTGCTGAGTGCATCAACCACCTTGTTCTCTTTTCCCTTGATATACTTTATATCAAAGTCATATTCACTAATGAATTCTATCTATCTACTTTGTTTGGCATTCAAATTTGGTTGTCCAAAAAAATATTTCAAACCACTATGGTCTGTCCTCAATTCAAATATTCTTCCCATGAGATAGTGCTTCCACATATTCAAGGCATGCACTATGGCTGCCAATTATAAATCATGAGTAGCATAATATATTTCATGCTCTTTCAACTTCCTTGACTCATAGCATATCACATGCCCATTTTGACTAAGAACTCCCCAAGTCCCTTCTTTGCATGCATCATTGTACATAATGAATTCTTCATTTGGATCAACAATCCTCAAAATTGGTGTACTTGTCAGTAAATATTTCAAGTGATGAAAACTTCTTTCACATTCAGAGGTCCATTCAAATCTCACACCCTTCTTTTGCAAAGAAGTAATTGGGTGTGCAATCCTTGAAAATCCCACAATAAATATTCTATAATATCCTTCTAGTCCCATGAATGACTTCACCTCTGAGACATATCTTGGTGTTGGCCATTCCTCAATGGCTCTTATCTTATCAAGATCCATTGCTATCCCTTCCTCTGAAATGATATGGCCCAAATAATGTATTTGCCTCTGGTAAAATGAGCACTTTCTCAACTTTGCATACAATTGATGCTCCCTCAATACTTGTAGCACCCTTCTCAAGTGTTTCTCATGCTCTTCTTCAAACTTAGAGTAGCTAAGTATGTCATCCAAGAAGATAATTACAAACTTATCCAAGCAATCTATGAAGATATCATTCATCAAACACATAAGGACAACTAGTGCATTTGACAACCAAAATGGCACCACTGTAAACTAATAATGGCCATGCCTCATTCTAAAGGTTGTCTTTCTAATATCCTCTTCTTTTCTTCTCACATGATGATAGATTGACCTGAGGTCAATCTTGGAGAATATATTTTCATCCTTCAGCTGATAAAAAAGGTCATCTATCCTTGACAAAGGGTACTTTTTCTTCACAGTAACCTTATTCAGCTTCCTGAAGTCAATGCAAAGCCTCAACGTACCATCCTTATTTTTCAAAAATAATACTGGGGCACCCCAAGGTGACACACTTGGGAATATATAACCCTTCTTCAGAAGCTCTTCAAGTTGCATTTACAATTCCTTCAGCTCTAGTGTACTCATCCTATAATGAGTATTGGATACTGGGGCTGCTCTAGGCATCATATTAATAGAGAAATCAATATCTCTCTTGGGTGGAAACCCCAATATTTCTCTAAATACATCTTCAAACTCTTTTAAGGAATCATAGTGTTCAATTCTTGCCACTTTATCCTTATGTGTCTCTTCCATATGTGCTGCAAATATTTGGAATCCTTTCCTGAAGCTTCTTTTCAGCTGCCAGACTGAAACTTCTCTGATAATGACTGCCCTAGGAATACCCTGAACTGTCCTCAAATTCCCTTCCTTATCCAAGCAAGTAAATTCCTTATTATAACAATCTAGGAAAGCATGATAATTTTCCAACCAATCCATACCAATTAGGAAATCATATGAGCCCAAATGTATGCTATTCAAATCTACCTTTGTGCTCAGTTCATTCATGCCCATTGGACATTACTTAACCATCTCATTAATTCTTCTCTTAGATCCTGAGAACCAACCAAGATTTAACAATCTTACTTCTTAGAAAATTTAATCTTTCCACCATATTAGGATCTAGATAACTATGTTGATTAAGGTTGGTTGTCATTGATGTCAACGCTTGAAGAAAGCCTCATAGCACAAAGGCTGGGTAATGGAACCAAGATTGTTTGATGTAAAGATGAATTGTTATTGTCTTGTCATGGTTGATAATAAGTAGAAATGGATGAACTCCAAAGTGGTCTCCTTATGGTGAAAGCCCTCACAAGAAGATGCTTTGCGGATTGAGTTATAGAGAACCCATGCTTATTTGTTGAATAATGAGATGAAGGTCAGTGAATTTCTCATTTAAACTATCGTTGATGGATATTGCTTGTCATTCCATTTCTGATGGTATGTAGAACATCACACAACTGCTCACGGTTAGAGAGTTATGGCCATGAGAAGTTGGAGAACCCAGGTTTGGGTAATGGACCCAAGTTTGTTTGATGGATAATGGTATGAGTTTTGATATATTTGCAGGTAATACTATTATATATGGATGGTACATGTCATTCCATTTCTGGTGGTATGTGGAACACCACATAACTCCTCACGGTTTGAGAGTTATGGCCTTATGAAGTTGGAGGACCCTCTTATGTCATCTAGAAGCTCCAAAAGGTCAAAGTAGTCAAAGTGGTTTAAGAGATTTTAGAAGGTAAATAATAAAGTGAATTGATGAGTGTACTATAATTCAAGGTGAATACAAAATAAATTATTTAAATAATAAATTTAATGGAGAAATTAAAAGAGGGTTAACCCTAAAATAAGGAAAGTGGGCAAAGTGACCTAGAAGATGTTTTTAAGGAAGCTACTTGGAGAGTATAAATAAGAGGCAAGACTCTCTCATTTTAGACACACTTGAGAATATTGAATACCTATAGGTGTATGAGGTAACCAAAATATATCTAAGCCGAATTTCTGAGGGAAGGTGAAGAAAAGAAGGTCGAAATTCAAGGAAGGATAAATTCTTTTGATGATGCTTTCTAAGGTATTTCTGGTAAAAACGTCATAACTTCTTCATAACAGATCCAAATTCAGTAAGACAAAATTTATTGGTTAGAGTAAATTCTTTAGTATTCTATGTAATAGTTTCAGATTGATTCAACAAATATTCCATGTAGGGAACGCTCTACAAGGTCTCTCTCTAGAATAAGTCAGAATTCAACAAGGTATGCCATTTTTTCTATAACTACTTTTCTGAGAGGTTACAAGTAGTGACACCTGGAGGAATTGCACAAAACACACTGAAGAACATTGTGTATCAGTTTCATATCTTTATTCATTATAGGTACAAATTTATTATTATTTCAAGTTAGGGTTGTTGACTAATCCAAAACTAGTCACGTGAGACTAAATAAAAGTTTGATGTAAATGATAGTCTCTTGTTGTTTAAAGTTAAGGAAGGTTTGTAGGTATGTGATCATATACACCAGGTCTATTACAGAGTTATAAATCATATTTGGATGATGAAATTGATGAGGGATTTTGGTTGAGGTACAAATTGGTTACATGGTTGAGACAAGTAGTTGATGAGTTGGCACATACATGAGGTGTATAGTTGATGATGTTGGTACATATTAATGAGTCATAGTTGATGATTAGTTGACACATGATTGGTACATACTTGGTACATGGTTGGTTGCACTTGTTTATGGTACAAGTTGATTACAGATTGTTTGGTACAGGTTAGTGCATGGTTGATGCACTTGTTTATGGTACAGGTTGGTGCATGGTTGATGCACTTGTTTATGGTACAAATTGATTACAGATTGTTTGGTACAGGTTGGTGCATGGTTGATGCACTTGTTTATGGTATAGGTTGGTGCATGGTTGATGCACTTGTTTATGGTACAAGTTGATTATAGGTTGAGATACAGGTTGATGCATGGTTCAGGTTTATTGGTGCAGGTTTACAACGGTATATCTCACAGTGATAGTGTGACAGTGGTTCCATCATTCTACTTCTACTTCAAGGTGGTTGGATGGGGAAAGGACAAGTGGTTGTATCCACCTTCCGGTTGTAGCCAGAGAACATAGGGGGTTGTAGCCTCCTTTTGATTGTAGCCAGAGAATTGGGGAGTTGGAGCTTCCCTCAATTTGTATCCTAAGAAACTAGGGGGTTGGAGCCTCCTTCCAGTTGCAGCTGGAAAAAAAAGGAAGTTGGTGCTTCCAATGAATATAATTCTTCAAGATATATAAGAAAAAACATTCTGTGGTTTTCTCCCGATTTGGGTTTCCACGTAAAACACTGGTGTACTGTGTATGCGTGTGATTGTGATTGTTCATTTCTTATTGCTCATTATTGGATAATAATTCTACATTGATATAACACTTGGATTATTTGAAGAAAAAGGATTATCATTACGCTATTACTAATTCACCCCCCCTCTCAATAATCCAACAATTGGTATCAGAGCAGGTTCCTTCAGAAATCAGTTTAACCACTGAAAGGTAGATCATGGAGAGTACCAACTTGTATAAAAATGGAATACCACAATTTGATGGACAAAAGTATGATTTTTGGAGCATAAGGATGAAGACATATATACAGGCACAAGGATTTCAAGTTTGGAAATCAATTGTAGATGGATACACAGCACCAACAGTTCCACCAACAAATGACAAAGCAGTGAAACTCGATGAGAATAATTCCAAAGCCAAAAATGCACTTTTGAATGGTCTCAGTGATACGGTATTCACCAAATTTGCACATTGTAAATCCGCTAAAGAGATTTGGGACAAGCTTCGAAATATTTATGAAGGAGATACAAAATTCAAAACAACAAAGCTTCAAACCTACAGAGGTCAGTTCGAACAACTAAAAATGAAGGAAGATGAGAATATTGCAGCCTACTTCTTACGAGTCGATGAAACAATGAATGCAATCATAGGATTGGAAGAAGAAATTGAAGAATCTGTAATTGTTCAAAAGGTACTTGTTATCGCACAGTTTGTAGTTTAAGTCAAAGGCTAAAGGATATAAGGCAAACTGGCGTAACATGAACCTTCCCCACCCAATGTCACCTCAATGGGGAGGTTCTTTCTGTTTAGGGAGGTTATCCTAGGGGAGATGTCCCCAACAACCTAGAGTTTCGAAGAGGCTAAGGTACAAAACAAGTTTAAAGTGTCCTCCTCATAGGTTACCACCTAGATCAGATAGTTCGGATAAACAACCAATAATGAAGTGTATGCCCAGTTGAAAACACTTGCCTGGAACAATACAACAACAATACAATATATATATGTAGGCTATAACTCAAAGGGTTAGTACTTCAATAACTATCTGCTATCATTTAATAAGCAATGTAAAGCAATAGATACAAATGAAGTCAACGTTTTGTCAATTGGCTATGAAAGAGCATCAATTCATCAATATCTATCAAGATGATTAAGCTAACAATGTATCCAATCAACACTTTTCTCAATAAATGCTTCAAATCATCATTTAATTGCTTGTATTCAACTTTTGCTGCGTCAAGATGAGATAACCAACTGTGACGTCAGCCCTAATTAGGTTAGTTTGTTAGTTAGGGTTTCAAAATTTATAGTTTTGAGAGTGGTTTTGTACACTAAGACTTCAACGTTGGAGGCTAGAGATCAGTGCCTTAGGGTATATGGAGTCAAACAAGATAAGGGCACAAGCTTTTGAAAGGATGACGACTTAAAGACAAGAGGGAAGGGTTCTAAAGTGCTACAAAGGCAGGGCCCTAGAATCAAAACCCTAGGGGAAAGGGGCTCACTCCGGTGTTGCTTAAGCAAGGCCTCATGCTCTTTCCTCCTTCCTTAGGTCAACTTCGCAAAACAGCTAGCATAAATGATAAATTTAAGGGATGAGGTGAGAGAAAGTGTTGTAAAGACAAGGCTTTCAAACCCTAGAAGATGATGGCCCTAGGTGTAGATAACCTAGGCCTAGGATGTCACCCTCTTTCAACCTATAAAAATCAATGCTAGCTTAAGGGAAGAAGCAAGATGAGTGTAGCAAAGGCTAGGCTCAATCCCTCTTCTTCAATGGCTGAAAAATCTCTCTCTAAGGGGACATGTAACAATGACCTACTTGTGTGCTTATTACCTAGGGTTTCAAATCAGCAATTTAATAAGCAAATGCAAGAAATTAGATCTACAACCATTCAATTAAGAAGTTTTGCAAGAAAATCACTTACATATCATGAAGAAAGCACATGCAAACCCTAGTTGTAAACCTTCCTCGGAGAGAAATGCCACAAGATGCCAAAAATATCCTTCCAATAACAAGTGTGCCTCACTTAAAAAGAAAAATTACCCTAGAAGGGCGCAAAAATCAGACCTCACAAGTGTGAGTGAATTGTGTTCTGTCAAAATGAGGGAAAACATCCTCAATATATATCATCTCATGACCTTTAATTAATAATAGGTCATTAAAATAGCCGACAAGTCTAACAACTAAAAATCACACTGTTTTACATTAAACTGCTAAAAGAAAACCCTAAATGAGCAATAAGCAAGACGTCTAGCCCCTTTGAGGGAGACATTGGCCCTTTTTAGGGAAAAACATAGCACTAGATGACAAACGTTGGCCCTTTCTACGCCTCCAAACTCTGCCACACGTGCCAAAATGCTATGTCAAGGTGCCATACACTGAAGGTGACGTCAAGGGCTTCTAGATGACGTCCTGGGGCATCAAAAGGGGCATGTTCCACTTGTAGTGGGTCAACCCCCCTGGGTTGGGCTCAGCCAAGGTGTCCTGGATGAAAACATCCTCCTTCTTCTCTTGTGCAAAGGCTCGACCAATCATTGTCTTGTCTTTGCCCCTGATGGGGTCCCATCAACCAGCTGATGGGCTCTTCAACCCCATGGAGGTCTGAACTAATCATCTCCCCATGTGTATCGGTCCAATTGGTACCTGTCCATCGGGCATGATCCTGCACATCAAAAACTTCGCCCTCCATGGGCTCATTAGTCACAGGGATCATAGCAATGTCAATCACATTTCATCATTAATTTTATCAAATGCATGCATAAAACCCCTGATATATCATCCAATAGCTCAAAGACATTACAATGACCTACTATACAAAGCCGAAGAAAAAGACAAAATGCCCTATTGGGCCAACATCCATAAGAAAAGGAGAGTTTCCAGAGGATATCATCCAAGCCATGTAACACAAGGTGGTGTGGTCAAAGGATGTCCAGACATATAGGTAGAGTGAAAGACAGGGGTGATATTATCCGTGAGTGCCTTTGTAGAAGGTGAGTTGTATCTGTCATGGAAGCAATTCTTTCCAAGCCCTTTATTGCCTTTATTCTTTCTTTTCTTTATTACTTTTTCTTTCTTTTTATTTCAAGGTCTAACTAGAGGACACTGCCTTGGCGTGGTGACAAGAGCTGACAGTGTTACCCACAAGTACTTTCAAAGAGATGATAAGGCTAGCTCATGATGAGACCCCCTTTCCCTTGGCCATGCAACCAAAGTTCACTGCCCTGGCGTGGTAACCAGATAATGGCAATGTCATATTGCTAGGTACCCATGAACATAATGGGTTGGCTCGTGATGAGACCCCCCATCCTCTTGGCTAGGTCTTGTTTTGTAATTTTTCTTTGGGTCCCTTTTGTTTCTTGTTGAGAGGCTTTTTATTTCCTTCTCAGGGATCCCTGGGTGAGGCATCTCTAGGTTTTGGTTTTTATGGCTTTTATCTTTTACCAGCTGCTTTTACCTCTTGGGCCTTTATCCCCTTCTTCCCACAAGATAAGGTGTAACCCCACAAACAGGTCATCCTAATGTCCGGACTAGGGGAATGTGATAGATGAGCGGGAGATAATATGTAAGAGTGATGATATGATGGGAGCAGGCGATGGCCCTTCAAAATCCCCCCTGGTGGCTAACCAAAACCTATGGGTACAATCTTGCAAGGGTACCCTGTCAATCCCCCAAACCATGGTCAAGTGGGTTAATGTAAGATCCAAGCAGTCGTTGGAAACAAAAGGAATTTGATACATATATCTGAAGGTTATAATGACCAAATATGACACATACCATGATACCTGGACCAATTACCTCATGGAGCAAGAGTCTTCTCCGATACAAATCCAAGCCGAAGGTGATGGATGCTGCTGCTAACAGGAAAAGTCTGATGAAGAAGAAGAAAGATGGGCCCTCCAGGGCCATGCTCAGGTCAATCCTGCTCTTGGTACTCCATGTCTAGGACCTGTGGGCCTTGAGACATGATCTCCTAGTTATCCCTAGAAATCGGGGATAACAGTACTAAGATCTCTTTTTATGAGATTTAACCCTAAGATATCAGCACTAGAAGAAAGATCGGATCTAAACTCAATAAGCATGGATGAACTGCATGGAATCTTCATAGCATATGAAATGAGAAATGAACAGGAAAATCCAGATGTAAAATAAGCAGCCTTCAAAGCATCCAAAAGATCAAATACAAAGAAAAATAAACACGAGGAATATAGCAACATCAGTGACGTCTCAGAAGATGATGAAGAAGTGGCCAACTTCGTCAAAAGACTGAACAAGGAAACCAACGGTAGGCATAGAGGTAAGCTTCCATTAATTTGTTTTAATTGTGATGGTATTGGTCATTTTGCTAACAAATGCCCTCATAAGAAAAAGAGAAATGACGAAGGTTACTCAAAAGGCAAACACACATATAAAGGCAAAAGAACTACAAAGAAAGTTTTCAAGAAAAGCTTATGCACCAAAGAAGACATCTCATCATCAGATGAAGATGAAGTCAGTGATAGTGAGACATGAAGAGTTCTATTCATGGCAGTAAAAGACTCAGACAAAGAAGACTCCGAAGAAGAATATGAAGAAGCCGAAGAAGAATATGAAGAAGTCGAAGAAGAAATTGAAGAAGCATAAGTTGACTATCGAGAAGAATGAATGTGTGCCATAGAAGTTATCAGAAGAGAAAAGAAGAAAAACAAGAAACTACAAGCAGAACTAGACAAGAAAAAAGATACTCGAGAACTAGAACAAATGATCACAAAATTGAAGGTTCAAATAGAAGAAGATAAAAGAATTGATGAGGCACTCAAAGAAAAGCTACAAGAAAAGGACAAGACCATTGGAAACTTGGAAGCAGAGATTGTCGCACTAAGAAAGGATATTCAAAAGAAAAATATGCAGAATAGCTCAAAAGTTCCGGATGACATTATCAATAGTCAAAAATATCATCTTGACAAGTCCAGACTTGGATATAATCAGACAGAAAAGGGATCAAGCTCCAAAACAACAGAGCAAGAAACATATCCAAAAAGTTATGCATAAACAATCAAAGGGGATAAGAAGATATACAAGGAATATTACAGGGACACTCCTCCAGCAAGAAGATTCAGATTTCAGAATCAACAGTAGACAGATAGACCTCAAGAAGAAGAAGGATCCATAAGAGCACCTCCTTTCAGAAGATCTTCAACTCCCAGGTATTAAAATATATTTTTTGGTTTATGTTATGCATGTAATAATTTTGGACATAAAGCTGTGAATTGCAGAGCTAACAATAGGAACAATAACAACTTTGAGAGTCATACACAAAGGGGTTATTCAAGAAGACCTAGTGAAACACAGAGAAGAAGTTACAGTAGGTTTGAATCTTTGAGAACCAAAGTGGAATGTTACAAATGTAAAAATTTTGGACACATGGCCAAAGATTGTAGAATGACAGTCCTTCCTAAAGAACCTCAACAAAATAACAATAGTCACAGAAAAGAACCTTAGAAAATGACACAGATAAGAAAGCAAGATCAATATAGCAATGAAGAATGCACAATTGCTCTAACAACTAAGTAGAAGAAACGTGGTTGGTATGTTGACAGTGGATGTTCAAAACACATGAAAGGAGATAGAGATAAGTTTCTCACATTACGAAAGGAGAGATATGGATCAGTCTCCTTCAGAAATGACGATTCAGTCAAAATCATTAGAAAAGACACAGTCCAAATTGGGAACAAGAATGAAAAGGAAGAAAATGTTCTACTAGTAGAAGATATGAAACATAATCTTCTAAGTGTGAGTAAAATGTGTGACCAAAGTCATAAAATTACTTTTGATTCACAAAAGTGCGAGATAAGAAAAGAAGGTTCACAGAAATTGGTCGCTACAGCTGCAAGAACTTCAAGCAACATACATGTGTTAAGTGAAATTGGAAATGAAAAGTGTTGTCTAGGAAAAGAAGATGAAAGCTGGCTATGGCATAAAAGAATGGGGCACATACATTTTGATAACCTTGTCAAAGTCAACAAAAGAGAAGTAGTCAGAGAAATTCCCCGGATCATGAAACCAACCAACACTTTATGCAAGCATTGTCAACAAGGAAAACAAACAAAGACCAGGTTTAAATCAAAGGAATATTCAACGACAAGACCACTGGAAATTGTGCATACTGATCTAGTTGGACCAACTAAAACAAAGTGATTAAAATGTGAAAAATACTTCATGTTATTAGTTGATGATTATACAAGAATCACTATAGTTTGTCTTCTCAAGAATAAGTCAGAAGCTTTTGAAAATTTCAATATCTACAAGGAAATGGTTGAAAATGAAATGGATTCAAAAATCAAATGCTTGAGATCTGATAATGGAGGAGAGTTCACCTCAAAGGAATTTATGGACTACTACAACAATCATGGAATAAAAAGGCAATTTTCCATTGCTAGGACACCTCAACAAAATGGAGTTGTTGAAAGAAAGAACATGATAGTACAGGAAATGGCTCGAACAATGTTAATGGATTCTAAATTCACAAATATTTTTTGGACATGGGCAATGCATACAACAGTTCACATTCAAAACAGAGTAATGCTAAAAAACAACACTAAAAAAACTCCTTATGAACTATGGAAAAGAAGACCAACAAATGTAAATCACTTTAGAGTTTTTGGAAGCAAATGCTATATCAAAAGAGAAGATGGCGGAATGGGAAAGTTTGACTCTCGTGTGGACAAAGGAGCACTTGTTGGTTACTCAAGTACAAGGAAAGAATACAAGTGTTACAATCTAAGATTGAACAAAGTTGTGGAAAGCATCAACGTAACAATTGATGAAATAGGCAGATCAAAATCAAAGGAAGAAAATGAATCAATGAAACAACCCTTAGAAGAAGAAGCAGAAGATGAAAAAGAAGTAGAAGAGGAAGATGAAGAGAATCCAACAGAAGCAAAAGAGAAAGTTCAACAAGTATCTCCAAAGACACCCAATAAACGAGTACAGAAGAATCATCCTTCAGATCAGATTATCAGAAACAAAGATGCATGAGTTGAGACTAGAAGAAGAATCCGTTCACCAGAACAAACACACCTAGCACTCTTATCTACAATTGAACCAAATTGTTTTGAAGAATCCAGAAATGATGAATCTTGGAATAAGGCCATGGATGAAGAATTGGATCAAATAGATAAAAATTACACTTGGGAACTGGTTCCAAGACCAAAGAATAAGAATGTGATCGGCACAAACTGGGTCTTCAAGAATAAATTGAATGAAGATGGACAAGTTACAAGGAACAAAGCTAGATTGGTATGTAAAGGATATACACAGGTTCAAGGAATCAACTTTGAAGAGACATTTGCCCCAGTTTCCAGAATGGAAGCAATCCGTTTGCTTTTAGCTTATGCATGCTCCAAAAATATTAAAATGTATCAAATGGACGTAAAATCAACTTTTCTGAATGGGGAACTTGAAGAAGAAGTCTACATTGAACAACCAGAGGGATTTCAGTTGTCAGAAAACGTAGATTATATGTGTAAATTAAAGAAGGCCTTGTATGGTCTAAAACAGGTTCCTAGAGCATGGTACTCTAGACTGGATAAGAATCTACAGTAGGCAGGGTTCATAAAAGGAAGTGGAGACAACAACCTTTACATCAAGGTAAGTCAAGGTAATATTTTATTAATTGAAGTTTATGTTGATGATATTATTTTTGGTAGTGATGATGACATGCTAAGCCAGAAATTTTCAAAAGATATGCATAATGAATTTGAAATTTCATTACTTGGAGAACTATCCTTCTTTCTGGGACTTCAGATACGCCAAAGCAACCAAGGAATTTTTAATTCTCAAACCAAGTATATAAGAGAAATGCTAAAAAGGTTTGGTATGGAAGATTGCAAACCAGTTATCACTCCCATGCAAACCAATTGCAAGTTGAGAAAAGATTATGATTCAAAGTCTACAGATCAGAGACAATACAGATCAATGATTGACAACCTACTATATGTGACAACATCTAGACTAGATGTAATGTAGACAGTTGGACATGTGGCACGATTTCAAGAAGCACCAAAGGAATCACATGTATTAGCAGTGAAGAGGATTTTCAGATATCTCAAAGCAACAAAAGAGTTTGGATTATGGTATCCAAAAAGAAAGGATCTATCACTTATTGCCTTCACAGATGCAGATTGGGCAAGTTGTATTGATGACCGACGAAGCACCAGTGGAGCAACATTCTACTTGGGTGAGTGTTTAGTATCATGTTTAGTGTGAGAGGTACATTTCTAGGTGAATATAGAGAATCCCCTATCTAATACCTTTCTAATGAATACCTTCTTTCTCAACTATGAGTCATGAGCAAAAATTTATTTCCATTTGATCAACACACCCATTTACTCCTTCTGTACACCCTTCAACCAAGTGCAATTTTTAGTTGTTATTATGCATATTGGCACCTACTCCTTTGGAAGTTTGTCAGGATATCAAATAGGTTCCTTCGGGATCATATCTTGGACCTTCTGACCAAGTTTCACCTCCATCTGAGCTCTAGGATACTAGATACAACGTGTTGAAGTTTAAGGCCAATTTATATTTTTATCCCTGAATGCTACAGGTGCCTTCTATGTCCTCTTGTGCACTTTAATGTACTCATAAACTTAATTCAACTCCATGGTTTTATTTTATGTCTCAATGGTGTTTTTTAGACTACTCCTATGCTCCAATCCGAACTTTGAACAAGAAGTTATGGTCTTCGGAAGTTAACTAGGTCTCAAAATTTACCTTGCATTGTTTCGCCTATAACTTCCTCATACATGTTCCATTTCACGAACAATTTAGCTTGTTGGAAATATCTCTTCGAGATATTTCATTTGAGATACAAAGACAAAGCATACCTTGGTACAATCTCTTCTTGTGGTTTTTATTTTCCTAAAAATGATGTTTAGGCCTTCAAAAATGGCCTGCAATTTAATGACTTGAAAAACACCATAACTTTATGGTAGTTTTCACTAATTTCTGAGAAAATTTGATTAAATTTTGTTGTCAGGGATGTCGACATGGCGCTGGGTCCACCTAGAACCCTTGGAATGATGCCATGTCATAATTTTTCCATCATGGCCTATCTCGTCAACCCCTTACACCTTTTATCCTTCTCCTTCATCTCTCTTTCCTTCACATCTGGAGCACATTTTCTAATTTTCGGGCTCCACCATCCCCGGGTTGCCTACATGGAATATATTCATTAGTTCATAGGGATGGGTGGGCCTCATCCCATTCCCACTTTCCATGCGCATGTAAACTTTCATGCTGTTTAGATCCAACTATTGAGGATCAGAAGGGGTCAAAGGTGATCAACGATCATCATTGCATTGCACCCCCTCGACCTACCGACATTTAACAAAGGGGGTTGTAGGCAATAGAATACTGTAATTTTTCTGGCCCTATGATGTGGTGTCCCCATTTTCATACCTCCTCCTCCCCACTGATGGTTCCAAAAACCACCAGGGGACCCCCTCCCAAACAGAGTTTTGTGGGTCTCACACTCAAGGTTTCGTTGGATAGGCATGCACCCGCCACTCTAACTCCACCTCACCTACCTCCTGCCACACCTGGTGCCAATTACCATAGTGTATCTTCTATTTTGGTAGTATACGTCATCCCTCTACCATGTTAAATGACACGCGGTCTCCACGTCATGCTGACGTCACTGTATGAAAAATAGCCAATTTTTTTCCAATTTTGCCAAATTTCAATTTTTTTTTTCCAAATATGTCCTATTTAGTAATTTCTTTCAGGCCTCCATTCAAGCTTTGAAAAATAATCTCTGTATAACCAATTATGGCCGTGCAAGAAACAATCCAACTTCTACATCAACCAATTATCCCTGTGTGCAACTGGTTGACATTCCCGGGCACAATTTTCACTCAAATTTGTTCACGAATTGGGAAATTTCTTTAACCAATTTCGCCCAGTCTTCCATGGATTTACTATTACTTATAATTCGACCAATTACAGAGCTAATTTTCTCAAACGAGGATTATAAATTGGATATTTCTAATCCCTAGACCAAATTTCCCAAATTCCCCATGAATTTAACTGCAGAAATTGGGGCTTTTGCCCAATTTCGCCCAACTACTTCCAATTTTGCCATGGATGCATTGTTCACTCGAAATTCAACCATCTAGAGGCCCAAATTTTCCCAATTAGAGATTGAAATTGATTATTTTTAATTCCTAGGCTCGATTCTTTCAAATTACCTGTGAAAATTCTCCCAATTTCACTGCAGTAATTTTATCAAACAAATTGCAGATTTCCTTTGAAATTTTTAATTTTTGCAAATTTACGCTTCACTCGAAATTCAACCATCTAGAGGCCCAAATTTTCCCAATTAGAGATTGAAATTGATTATTTTTAATTCCTAGGCTCGATTCTTTCAAATTACCCGTGAAAATTCTCCCAATTTCACTGCAGTAATTTTATCAAACAAATTGCATATTTCCTTTGAAATTTTTAATTTTTGCAAATTTACGATTCACTCGAAATTAAACCATCTAGAGGCCCAAATTTTCCCAATTAGAGATTGAAATTGATTATTTTTAATTCCTAGGCTCGATTCTTTCAAATTACCCGTGAAAATTCTCCCAATTTCACTGCAGTAATTTTATCAAACAAATTGCAGATTTCCTTTGAAATTTTTAATTTGTCCCATGTATGCTCAG
>ML793517.1:239035-265205 GCA_009831015.1 Picea engelmannii
ATATATATATATATATATATATATATATATATATATATATATATATATATATATTTAAAACAAACACATAATAGAACTTATCTTTTGTAAATAAGTCACCAACTGCGTGCAGACCTTAAAATTTCCTCCCAACCATAGACTTTGCTTCTCATAAAATCTCAGCAGTAGGTCACCCCTGATTTGGGACTAAAACTCCACTAGGGAAAATGATTCCTAACCTAGGCTAAGGTCTAATAACAACAAAAAATGCTCAGAATAAGGTGCCAACTCCATTAACCAACCAATAGCCTCTCATTCCCCACAACTCGTCCCACCCCAAGAAGTGTATCCATGATGACACACAACCCTTTGATTTCATCTTCATGATTGTAGGTTATATGTGCGTCTTCCATGCTTCTGGTCTCTTTGATGATTATGATTATGATATGTTTTATTGTCAAACACGACTCAATTTCTAGTATTGTGCATAATAGTTTCTTTAAGGTCCAAATCTATATTTAAAGTTACTACAATGTGGTGGTGGTGAGAATTTGACTCATTATCTTCATTTATTCCCACATTATCAATTATATTCAACAACTGAGTAGAGGACATGACATAATCAATGACACTTCTGCCCTTCCTGTGAATACAAGTCATAAGGTGAGAGTCAAGCCAATGATCCAACCCATTAAAAATGATCAAGCTCAATGCCATAGGAGTCAGTTTCATTATCTGGATAACTTCTTTTTTTATTTAAGGGTTAGGTTTTCATATTCTTCTATCCATGTAATGGGTAGAGGTTATAATTATGAGTTATATTTAAAGTTAATACAATGTGGCGGTGGTGAGAATTTGACTCATTATCTTTTTTTTTTTTAGTATTGGGGGAATCGACAACTCGCGGTTCTCGTACTCGTGTGACACGGGGTCGATCCCCGTCGGCTACCACTATAACCCCAGGTGCTCCACACAGCCCGCAAGAATGGAGCACAAGTAAATCAGGGTGAGAATCGAACTTGAGACCTCATTTTTACAAATTTCCTTCCATTTACACAACACTTTCCAATCGGTCTACACCCCCGCATGCAATTTGACTCATTATCTTCATTTATTCCCACATTATCAATTTTATTCAACAACTAAGTAGAGGACATGACATAATCAATGACACTTCTGTCCTTCCTATGAATACAAGTCATAAGGTGAGAGTAAAGCCAATGATCCAACCCATTAAAAATGATCAAGCTCAATGCCATAGGAGTCGGTTTCGTTATCTGGATAGCTTCTTTTTTTATTTAAGGGTTAGGTTAGCATATTCTTCTATCCATGTAATGGGTAGAGGTTATAATTCCGAGTTATAATATTGGCTTGAGCCCTACTAGTACTAGCATTAAAATCTCCAAAAAGAAGTATAAATACACATATCACCTCATGATAACAATATCATTCTCTAATTTAATAAAATGACCATAAATTGTAAGATTAAAGTTCTTATAAAAGGTAGAGTTGAAAAAGAGTAAAGTAACAAATAGCAAGGAAAATTGTATCATTTTATATGAAAGTGAAAAATTGTATCATTTTATATGAAAGTGATATTGAAACAAGCAATATGCCATATAAAAAACTCTCACTAAGAATAAACATGTCATACAAGCTTAATTTGGGTGAGAGAGAGGTAACAACTTTTTCTCCTAGCTACTCCAAAACTCATGAAGAATAAACATGTTATAAAGTAAAACTTAAACTCAAGAGAAAACAACTTTTTATTTATTAATTAGTATGCATTTGCTATTTTATACATAACTTTTAAAATTCCAATAAAAAAATAAAACATTCATTTTAATGTCTCTTCTACAAACATAAATTTCAAAACTTAAAAAAATAAATATTTTAAATATTCATTTAATAAATAAATTCTTAAATACTTTACACAATATAAAAACAACCCAATAATACATTAAAACAAAAAAATAAATATTTTAAATATTCATTTAATAAATAAATTCTTAAATACTTTACACAATATAAAAACAACCCAATAATACATTAAAACAGATAGTTGGTAATTAAAACGTATGATCCAATAACTAATAAATAAACATATAGATTTTTTTTTTCCACAAAAAATTTCACATTATATTTATATAAAATATAAGTTGTTCACTTAACAGTCATTACAACTGTAGATAACCTTGATTTTTCATGGACTGCTCCCAACAAAATACAAAGAGATTATCTAAATCCCCTACATTAACTTTCGTCATCTCCAAAAATCCCCAAAAGAGCATATATCAAAAAGGTACATATAGAACTTGATCTATAGCTACACATAGAAAATTACCCAAAAACAATAAAACTTTGATAACACCCCCTATTGTTAGCTAATATAGTTTTAAAAACAAAGTGGGGCCCTCATGACCGTTTCCCCATAGATTGTATGCTATGTTCCCTCGTTGCTTTTGAAGAGCCTATTTTGATAAACAGTCAACCTCTTGATTATCTTATCTGAAAATATGGGAAAAAGATATAGTCCCGAAGAGATTGATGAGATCTGAAATCCCATCCTTCCAAAATTCCAAAGTGAATACATGTAATGCACCTTTCTTGTTTAGGAAATCAATGACTATTTTAGATTCTGCAAGTACTACTAAATTTGTGATTGAAAGCCAATATTCCAGTGTTAATGAAGCCCAAACCCCCATAAGTTCAGCCCCGATACTTATCCTTTATGACCCAGTGCCAAATGTCATTTTTCATCAAGACTCTCCAAAGCGTGTTTGTCGACAATGCCCTGTAGAAACAATATATATTTATCAATCCCTAGCCTCCACATTTTTTTGGCCTCGCTATAGTCTCCCATCTACATAAGTGATAATTTGCTTCAACTTGCTTCCTGACCATAAGAAAGAGAAGACTAGTTGGCAGATCCGATTAAGAACTGTAGATAGGATATGTGCCAAAGCCATCCAATAGACCGGCTAGCTCTCTAGTACTGCTTTTATAAGCACATAGCGACCTCCGAGGGATAACCAACGATTGCACCAGTGATTTATCCTCTTTTCAAAATTTTTAATGAGCCAGTACCAATCCTCAACCTTGTAATTGTCAGGTTTTAAGAAAAAACCCAAATATCTGAACCCTTCAGATAGTTCATTGAAATTAAAATGGACAATTTCTTTTAAGTATTCTAGAGTACCCTGTTGAACTCCAAAGTGGAGAAAAGTGGATTTTTGTACATTGATCATCAGACCCGACGCACCACAAAAAATGCCCAGAATTCTATTGATCTCATTCCAATCTTCGATCGAAGCTTTTGTCATTATGAGAACATCATCCACGAAGAGTAGGTGAAGGATCTTAATTAATCTGGAAACCTTTATCCTAGACAACTTTCCTTCTACCTAGCCCTTTTTTAGAGAAAGGCTAAGACCTTCCATCACAAGAATGAACATGAGTGGCGACAATGGACAACCCTGTCTTAATCCTCTACCACTCTGGAAAAAAAATTTCGACTCTCCATTGATCAGAATAGCATAGGTTGCAGCGGTTACACAACCCATGATCCATTTTGTAGTAGGAAGACCAAAACCACATTGTAGAAGTATTAATTGAAGAAAATCCCAGTTTATACAATCATATGCCTTCTTTAAATCTAACTTCAGAATGATGGCTTGAAGTTTTTTTACATTTATACTGTGAAGGCACTTCTGGGCTGTGTCAATGACATCTAAAATCTGTCTTCCTTTTAGAAATCTCAGTTGTTCCTTGGATAAGGATCGGGATAGGATAGGTCTGATCCTTCTTGCTATAATTTTTGCAATAATTTTGTAGCACATATTACACAGAGCAATTGGGTGAAAATCACTAAAGGAGTCAGGACTATTGACTTTTGGAATTAAAGCTATAAATGTCGAATTAAGTGATCTGATGACCTCACCACATTGCCTTGATTCCTCTACTACATCCAACAAATCCTTCTCAACCAGGTCGAAAAAGTGTAAAAATAATTCAACAGTCCACTCGTCAGGCCCTGGACTTTTGTCCTTGGAAAAGCCTTTTAGAACCTCTAGTAATTCCTCACTGGAGCAAGGATTTTCAAGATTAATGACTTCTTCCTCCATGACTAGTCTGGGATAAATCCTTACCGTAGTAATCTGATCCTCTATGGTATTCTGACCCGTGTCCTGGAAGAAAGTGTTGAAGAATCTAGACACTTCTTCCTTCAAGGCCTCCTAGCCTGTGTGAACCAAACTGTTTTCATCCTTTATCTCCCAAACATGTTTTTTGTTTCATATGTGACTTGCGAAACGGTGGAAAAATTTTGTATTCTTATCGCCACTTTGGATCCATATAGCCCTGCTTTTTTGATGCCACCAATCTTCTTTTGCTAGGAGATGTTTATTACGTTCTGCCTCTAAATACTTCAAACAATGATCTAAATTTGTACTATACACTCCCTGTGTCTTCTGCTTATAATGGTCATCTAGTTCCTCCTCAATCTTTCCCAATGCTAACTGTTCCAGAAACCTTTTTTCATTTGACCAAGACTTTACTCGCATCTTGAGTTGTTTTAGCTTCCCAACTAATCTCCTCTGTGATCCGTCTTTTTGTTCGAGCTGGTGATCATTCCACACTTCATGAGCCAGAGTAGCAAAAGTGTCTTCTCGCAACTAGGTTGGGTTAAGTTTTAAAGGATGAGCAACAATCGAAGAACTTAGACCCAATTGTAGCAGAGCTGGAGCATGATCTGATATAAAAGGGTAATCCACCCAAGACCTATATCTCACCAACGACGAGATGAGGTCCTCTGAAACATAAACTCTGTCAAGCCTCTTAGAGATTTCTTCCACTCGAATTCTTCCATTTCGCCACATAGGAACGACCTTCGCTGCGGGGATATCAACAAGCTGATTTTTTAAAAAGATTTCTTTAAAAAATATCGCCAACAGATATAACAAGGCTGAGGCACCCCAAACCTCCTCTGCGCTTGTAGTGAAATTCAAATCCCCAACTACAATCAAATCACTATGAGCTAACAGGCCCCTACCATCCACCTTTTCCCAGACCATAAACATTTAAGAAAGAGATCTTCCTTTTATCAGCTATACAAGTATCTGACAAGAAAATACCACCATAACTTAGGAATGGGAGTAAGTCGAAAATTTTAGGATTCCATGACATCAGAAGTCCCCTTGACTTGCCTACAAAACTAACAACACAAATCATCCACTCGGGTTGTAAAGAAAACATGAAGTATCTAGCCTTTTCCTTGGCACCAGTGTCTCTTGTAAAAAGATAATGTTCAGTTGTGTTTTTGTAAGAAGTCTATGAAGGGAGGCCACTTTTAGGGGTCCTCCTACCCCTCTGATATTAAGAGAAAGGAGGATCATGATTTGGCCCTTGCAAGGGCTTTCATGCCTCTAAGCACCCCATGTTCAAAGTTGGATGATAGCTATTGTGCAGAAAAGGACATGTTAGTCCCAACCTTCTTTCGGGCACTCCTAGTTTTAATAAGAGAGAACTCATACCTCAAGCCCCGTGACCATGCATGGTCTTTCCCAGTATCCTCCCCTTCACAAGTATATACCCCAAGTACTCCACTGGACTCTGCAATGTGCATTACTTCCTTCCCCAGATAGGTCGGGATGGGTATGGGACTAGTAGCCTCCCTGTAAGATGGGACAAGTGAAGTAATCAACCTATCAAGTGAGTGATCACCAAAATCTGGTTCTCTGTACCCTGGGACATGGCTAGTGCCCTCAACGGACAAAACGTGGGGTTCCTCTACTGTATCAGTCTCTTGGGTAGTTACAAGCAGAGAAGAAGTTTCAACCCTAACTTCTAAAGATGCTGAACCCTCTGGATCAGTCTCAGAAAAATCCCCCAAATGGACCATAGGCAAGGGTATCAAATCTGACAAAAAAGTACTGTCTAAATGGTCTCATTCCTATGTTGATAAGGAAAAATAAAGCGAAGGGCAATATTGTTTTATCTTACTAACAAATAAGGTATTTTGTTGTTCTGGACTTTCCTCTACCCTCACAGAAGTGTAATCCACCGCCTTCATGGAGGAAATGTAAAAGAACATATGGATTTATGTAGGCTAAGTATATTGATCATTATTAGTGTAATCAACAATATTAGTTGAAACATGGAATCATGTACACTTTGGTGGAGGCACAAAGATACTTGCAATGCAAGTAGTTTGAAGTTTGTTGATTCGTCACATTATTTAACTTCTAAGCATCACCGTATGCTTAAGATTCATAAAGTCTTAGATATGTTTTCTTAAAAGTATATGTTTTTTATTTTATAGTTTTTTTGAGGATATATTTTTCTATCGATTTGAAATTGTTGAAATTTGTTTTGTTTTGTTTATATATATATATATATATATATATATATATATATATATATATATATATATATTGTTTTTATCAATTTTGTTTGAAATTTGATTAGAAAGTGTTGAAATTCTAGATATTGACATTGTAGAATCTTTAATGTGAGAGTGGTAAATTTATTTATGCATTCAAAATAGCTAGATTCTAATGATAGATATTGAATAAAGTCAAAAAAATAAATGACTTAAAAAAATAAATATTTATATATGGAAAGAATTGGAATAAAATTTTTTATAGTAATTTTTTCTAAATAAAATTTAATCTAATTTATTTATTTTAATTTATTTTTATATTTAAATGATTTTAAATAATTAAAATTTATAAAATGTTAAGTCTAGTTAGCATGATTAGATCTCGAAGGTTTTTAAGGTGGTGGTCAAGGTTTGAAACTAGTGATAGTAGAAAGAGAATATGAATTCAAGGGTTTCTAAGGCTACCAAGGTTTGAAACTCTTTCCCTTAGATCGAGGTTTCTTAGACCACATAAACACACTAGTCCTGAAAGGTTAAAAAAAACATTAAAATTTATAAAAGAATGTTAATTTTTTATAGTAATATTTTGAAATAAATTTTTATCTAATTTATTTTTTTTCTAAATTAAAATTATTTTAAATAATTAAAATTTATAAAATAAATTTTATAATAATTTTTTTTATTGATCCAATCAAACAATAATTTTTAAATTAAAAAATAAAATAAATTTTATAATTAAAATTTTTATTTATCCAATCATATCATAATTTTTTAAATTAAAAAATAAAATAATTTTTTAAATTATTAATTTAATTAAAAAACTTTATAACTCTTAAATTAAAAAATAAAATAAATTTTATAATTAAAAAAATTATTTATCCAATCATATCATAATTTTTTAAATTAAAAAATAAAATAAAATTTTAAAATAATTTAATTAAAAAACCTTATAACTCTTAAAAAATAACTTAATGAAGAATAGACTTTGTCAATTGTCAGAACCAATAAACCCACGAGTCAATAGACGTCTCTATGCAGATACACGAAATAGTTTGGCAACTCAGCGTCTTTTATTGAATCCCTTTGGTGGCATTAATAAGGCCGAGGAACTTGGAATGATATGTTCTTGGAATGATATGTTCTTACGGGGAGCCGTTTTTTGCTTTAAAATAATAAATTTTTATATTTAATTAATAGTGAATGTTTCATGTAGGATTAGTTTATAGTAGACTATTTTTTTTAATAGCAGACATTTTATGAAATTCGGCAAAGAAGTTAAAGTTTTCATTAATTTAAAATTTAATTAAGGATTTAATAGTGAATGTTTCATGTAGGATTAGTTTATAGTAGACTATTTTTTTTTAATAGCAGACCTTTTATGAAATTCGGCAAAGAAGTTAAAGTTTTCATTAATTTAAAATTTAATTAAGATGAAGTGAATTGTAGTTTCAGATAAAATTCATTTGAATTTAATTAAGATGAAGTGAATTGTAGATATTTTAGATAAAAATAGTTTTAATTTAATTTAATTTTATAAATTAGTTTTGTTAAAATTTAGCATGGTAAAAAATTGTTGGAATTTTAAATTTGAGTGATTGAGTCTGTATAATTCGAATTCTTATTTTTCATGATAATAAAATATATTGATTATTAGATTAGTTAAAACATATAATGTAACATATTTGTGAGATGTCTCTGTGTTGATGATAGTCATTTGCTTTGCTAATGGGCGATGATTATAAGACCCCTTTCTCTGTTTATTTCGATCTCTCCACTGCTGCAACATACTTTCTAGGATTTCTTTTTCTCTGGATCATGTGAATGCTATGGGGACCTGCTCTTAATTGAAGAGCTCATAAATATTCTTGTAATAGCAATGCTACTCAATTAATGGAACCGTTATTTTGAGTAAGAGATCTCTGGTTATTGAGATGAATGGTTCATTCCATCTTGTATTTTCCTATGGTATATTGTCCTTAATAGAACATTATTGAAACAATATTGGCTGGAACTCAGTCCCTCATTATTGAAACAATATTGGCTGGAACCATGGCAGTCCCTCATTATTGAAACAATATTGGCTGAAACTATGGCAGTCCCTCCCTCCCTTATGGTATATCATCTTAAGAGCTTCCTCATTATTGAAACAATATTGGCTGGAACCATGGCAGTCCCTCATTATTGAAACAATATTGGCTGAAACTATGGCAGTCCCTCCCTCCCTTATGGTATATCATCTTAAGAGCTTCATTGAAACAAGATTGGTTGGAACCAAGGGAAACCGCTGCTTTTATTTGCAGGAATCAAATGATGTTAATATTAATCTTGATTTTATAGATTTCATTAGAGAACTAAGATAAGGATATGTGCAATCTCAATTAGTTTGAATTATTTGCTTTATAAATTGTTACTGTACAATTCTGGGGGAGTCCCTGACTAATTATGCTATAGATTTTGATTGTGAATTCATTGAGTGGAGTATTGATTCCCATATATTGTGACAATAGAGTTCTCAACTGTCCAACAACAGCAAAGTTGAAGAGGGGAATGGAAGTGGGCGAATAGTCCGAGTTACAGGTATAGAGGGGAAGAGTGGACATCAATGGGAAGGTTCTGAGGAGTTTCACAAGGATTCATATTAGCCTTTTAGATAGGGTTTAAAACCTTCTCATTTGCAATATTAAGAAAGCAGTAACAGAAGTAGAGGGGAAGAGTGGACAACAATGGGAAGCTCTTAGGAGTTTTAAAAGGATTTATATTATCCACTTAGATAGGGTTTACAAATTTTTGACTTGTATTTTTAAGAAAACAGTAGAAATTCATTGATTGCATTTTCTGGTTTACATTAAAGATCCAATGGGAATTTATTGCATGCATATAATTTTTGCAGAATTTGATTGAAAATTGTTATTAAGTGTATATTCCACTTGTTGGGGAGGTATAACCAGTTTTTAATTTTTAGGTTATCAAAGATTGATCTTGAGAAATTCTAGGAGAGTTTAAACCCTTTGAATCCCTTAAATTTGAAATTGTTCAAAATTTGAATCCCTTAAATTTGAAATTGTTCAAAATTTGAGTCCCTTAAATTTGAAATTGTTCAAAATTTGAGTCCCTTTGCTGGTGTGAAAACAAAGTTGAATATGATTGGTATAAGAGGAAGTGAAAACTGGGAGTTTGTCAAAGTATTTGACAAGTACCTAGAGAGAGATCGTATGTGAAAAAACAAAAAAAATGAGTGTAGTTTGAAACGATTTTGGGAATTAGCAACCCAATTCAGCCAAAGCTAATAGTGCATTGTGAATGAGAGGTGCATAAGCGGTGTTATATGTGAACAAGTTTTGCATGACCAGAGTTTCGTGTGGACCCATGGTCATTAGTAGTTGTTTCCTCTGAAACTGGTGAGTGGGAAGTTGAAAGGAGTTGTAAAGGCAAGCAGCAGCACTAATTAACATATAATTTAAAAGTGTTTAGATCTCTGAAATCTCAAAATGAAAGCGATCCTCTTAGATAAGATAAGGATTTGTGTTGATATACTGATGGGATAATCTATATGGCCTTCGAATTGAATTGATGGCCAAATTGAAGTAGGAGGATTCAAAAGCTTTAGCTAGTGTTGTTTCAAGCTAAAAGCTCGTCTTGTCCTAAGTTTAAAGGATACATTAGCATTGTCATATGTGAAAATCAATGATGGGATAATCTATATGGCTTTCGAATTGAATTGATGGCCAAATTGAAGTAGGAGGATTCAAAAGCTTTAGCTAGTGTTGTCTCAAGCTAAAAGCTAGTTTTGTCCTAAATTTAAAGGATACATTAGCATTGTAGATGCTAAAAGCTAGTCTTGTCCTAAGTTTAAAGGATACATTAGCATTGTAGATTGCATATGTGAAAATTAAGAGCAACTAAGAACACTCTTGAGCAGGAGTCGAGAGTTATTATGGCTATGATAGAGGAAGATTGCATCAATGAATATATCCAACAATTTAGATATTTGTTAAACTGATCCAGATGGATATTGGTGGCCACCCACCTGTTCCAAATTTCAAATGGCTCATTTGGACAGTTTTCAATTTAACACGTTTCTTTGTAATGGGGACATTCCTTTGTAATTGTGGTTTCTGAACTTATGGGGTTGTCCTGAAGCCCTACACAACATCCAGGTGGATATTGGTGGCCGCCCACCTATTCATATCAGCACATCTTTCTGTACTTCCAGGGTTGTTTTGGGGCTCTAAACAGTTTTGTCTTGGTGTGTCACAATCAATATGTAGATAGAGTCAAAGTTTGATGACGTAATGCGTAGTTCTCGAAAAGACCTTTCCAATGGGTTATCACACATCTAAAACAAAGATCGTATGCAAAAGTTATGACCCTAGGAAGTTAATGTACTAACTTACCCCAACGGGGCCCACATGACTTTTGGCGCTTCATCTCCTAGGGTTAGGTTTATGGATGTCTAGGGTTTTGACATTCACATTTATCATAAAAAGGTCTTCATAGCATCATTGTAATTATCTTCTTGAGAATGAGCGTAGTCGTCACATCTCTTCTAAGAGATAAAGCTGCCACCATTCTAGCGAGTCTTGCACTCTGTATTTTTACATTGTTTGTACAATTCTTTCATTAATAGAAATCATGTATTGATGTATTTCTCTGTTTTTGGCAATTTTTATGTGTATTTTATTGTAATATATGTGCTTTCATTTGGTTCCGAAAATAATCCATATCATAAACCAATTAGAAAGAATAGGTGCTAAGATTTTTTGTTAAGCTTTTTATTTTTATTTTTATTTTTGTTCATTTGATAATTTTGTTGTTACATCAAACAATCAAGTAGAAAAGTTGATTCTTAATCATATAACTGCCTCATTATTTCAGATAGAGACATGACGAAAAGAGGAAGGTGATGGAAACACTGATCTAGCAACCTCATTACTTGAAGAAGAGATGTGAAGAAAAAAGGAAAAGGAGAGAGTGTTGGAAATGAGGAAGAGATGTGAAGAAAAGAGGAAAAGGAGAGAGTGCTGGAAATGATGATCATGTAATAGTATTGTTTGTAGGGAAGAATAGTGATATCTAAAATGTAAACATGCCCGTAGTTTCAACAAAATTGTTAGAGAAGTAAGGAGATTCATATTGAAGTGAGGACTACCACACACAATGTTTTATTATTGAAGAAAACAGAAACATCATGTGGAGGAATCTAAAATGAAAATTTTTGATCAAATAAAGATAGTGAAGATGAATAGTCAATAAGCAATTAGTTAGACCAGGAAAAGTAAATAATTGTTCACATTAGGTGTATCGTGCTTTCAATGATGTAGCCTTATATTTGGATTTTGGGTTTGCACCACAGGAGTCCACAACAGTGGTTTGTGACTTGTGAAAAAGTTCTCATGATAACTATTTATTTATGGACTAGATTTACCTTTAAAGACATTCCTCTTAAAATGGTTGCTTATTTTGGAATGCAAGTTGAAATTTCAATAAAAATATTGGTAATAAAGTGATTTTGGAATGCAGATTAATTTTAATAAAAAGATTGATGATAAAGTGATGTTAGAATGCAAGTTGAATTTCAATCAAAATATTGATAATAAAGAATGTAGATTTGAAGAAAGTTGTAGATGGACTAAGGGAAGGGTTCCAATTTGTACTAAGCTTTGCATAAGTACAATCTTACTTGAAGTTAGCAAAACATACTCGTACTCATCCATACTTTGTGAATTTTATACCATTTACAAGTGTTCAATGAGTTTTTCGTACTCATCCATACTTTGTGAATTTTACATCATTTACAAGTTTTCAATGAGTTTTTCAACACTCATCGAGGGAGGCCTTTTGTAGAGAGAGTTGTTTGTGTGAATTTTGTATTTGAATTCAAAGTATTTTACTGATTTGATTAATTTTTAAAAATCACAATGATGTATAATTGATTTTGATTTTTTTTTTATTTTTTTATATGGTGAATTTTGGGATAAATTTTTCACAACATCAAATTACATTGCTGTGACACAATTATGTATGAATTTTATGAAATAAAGTAATCGTTTTTATTGAATAAAAGTCCAAAACATTTAGAACATCTATTAGAAGATCTTTTCCAAGATGTATTACAAGATCTTTACAAAGTTATAAGAAAATAATACTAGACAATTATGTATGAATTTTATGAAATAAAGTAATCGTTTTTATTGAATAAAAGTCCAAAACATTTAGAACATCTATTAGAAGATCTTTTCCAAGATGTATTACAAGATCTTTACAAAGTTATAAGAAAATAATACTAGAGAGTATATATCTACACCTTTTAAGAGGCTTTGAGATAAGCATTTAGAACCGTTTATGTATGACCAAAAAAATATATTGGAAATATTTTATAATGTTTAGGTGTGACAATGGTAAAGAGTATCTATTTATAACTTTAAGAGGTTTGGAAAGAATAATAGATTGAAAGACAATGTCACAATTTCTGAAAAATCATAATGAAATGGTCTAGTAGAATGAAAAATAAGGTAATAATGTAATTGTATAAATGTGATTTAGGTTGGTAAGCGGATATGTTTGGGGTGAAGAGTCCATATTGATTAATGTGGTTGGAAACCAAACTATATATGATGTACATCAAAATAATTAATAAAAATAATGTTAAATGACTACAATACGAGAGGGACAAAAACGATGGGGAGCTATGATTCTACAAGAGAGGGGGCTAAAGGGGGGATCAAAAGGGAAACCCATGTCATTTGTTGAGTTAATGTGCCATTACCATGCAATCCTCCCTTTGACTTATTACACACTCAATCATTGAATTCATATAATAGGGTGGGTGTGAGAAGTTACATCCCTTAGTTATTGGGAGCATGGGGCTGAAGTACAATAATCTTTGGGGAGAGTGAGAGTCAAGCAAGCACGGGAGAAGAAAGAAATTCATATGGAAAAAGGAGAGGAGTTTGTACATGTTTTTTTGGGAAGAAAGAGGGGAATTGAGTGTTGGGAAGAGCACCAGCCATGTTATGCTTGAAGGCAATCATTATTGGGTCGTGTTTATGTTGGAAATGTGGCTTGTATGCTTGTAAAAATGAGTTGTGTTCCTATGAAGCATTTCTTGTTGAGGAAATGGCTCAAGAACCTTGTGAAGGCTGGTCGACGGTAGCCCCTATCGACCAAGCGCTACCCCAAAACACCCACATGGAACCATAACAAAACCAATTTTTTCAGAAGGTTTGTCAAGTCCCAATGCATAGTCCAATTGGTCCATCGGTGGTTGCGAAGATTTTGGCTAGGTGGAGGTTGGGTGATCGATTCCCACGTAGGTAACAAATTTTTGACCTAGCCAACCTTGGCCAAATCTGGGGTACCATGTGGCACCCTTTGATTGGGTCATGTGTCACCCTGTTATTGGACCATACAACCCAGTCAACGCACAGTTAGCACCACATCATCATCTTGTCATCTTGCCACATCATTGTCGTACAACCACGTCACCTTGCCACGTCAGCATCTGTATTTTCGCGTCAACATCCATACTGCCACGTCAACATCCTTACTACCACCTGTCATCCATACTGTCACGTTTTAGACTATCATTGGGCCACGTCAGCATTCTGTATAGCCACGTGTCGCATCCATACAGTGCCACATGTCAATTTTGGAATGGTCCACATTAGCCCCTGAAAATGCCAAAAATGAGTGACACATGTCACATCCTCGTGCTGCTACATGTCCCTCTGACGTCATGCTAACATCAACAACACGACCTGTTGAATTTTGACTTTAACTAGTTGACTTTTTTTTCCTATTTGGGAAATCGATTAGAACACAACAACTTTAGCATGCAGTGTCCATTTTTGGAAAAAATATATGGCTGGAATCAATGAAACGAGCTCGATGCAATGGAACTGGTATCATCCATTTCCAAGAACTTTGATTTTTAGGCCTTTCTGGATCCATTTTGGATCAGTTTGGGCTTATATCCCAACATCCCTTGTGGAGAGAACATGAGGACATGTCCCTTGTGGAGAGAACATGAGGACATGTCCTTTGTGGAGAGCACATGAGCACATGTCAAGGGAGTTGACCTTGACGTCACACAGTATGGGGAGTTGACCCTAGTGTTTCTAGAGGGAGTAGCCTCTAAAATTCCAGATAGTACTCCTCTGTGACTAAGTTGAGTTGATATGTGAGGACACTTATCCAAGAGGGATAAGTGGGTTTGGGCTTATAGCCCAATGTCCCTTGTGGAGAGCACATGAGGACACGTCAAGGGAGTTGACCTTGATGTCACACACTATAGGGAGTTGACCCTAGTGTTTCTAGAGAGAGTAGCCTCTATAAGTCTAGTTTGTACTCCTATGTGACCGAGTTGAGTTGATATGTGAGGACACTTATCCGAGAGGGATAAGTGGGTTTGGGCTTATAGATGAACTTCCCTTGTAGAGAGCACATGAGGACACGTCCCTTGTGGAAACACATGAGGACACGTCAATGGAGTTGACCTTGATGTCTCACAGTATGGGGAGTTGACCTTAGTGTTTCTAGAGGGAGTAGCCTCTAGAAGTCCACATGGGAGTGCCATGTGTGACAAACCTTTTGCTACTATGGTGGTTGTGTACCACTGGCGGAGACTGTATGTCTCTGGACAATAGTTGTGTGCTACTACAATGGTTGTGTAACACTGGCAATGACTGTGTGTCATTGGACAATAACTGTGTGTTACTAGTATATTACAGAGTAGTCAATGAACTACTAGATGAAGACATCATGGAAGTATACATCCCTAGCTAAGAGGGAGTGTTGATGTTTCAGCATCAGGCAGACCTTCTCCTAGATTGGTTTGCATACCAAGGGAGATAGGATACATTTATCATAAAGGTGCACTTGTGCTAAATGGGCTCAGGCGTAGTCCTTTCTTGATCATGAAAAGGAATAATATGGACTCGAGGTGCTTGAGGTTCTTTCCACATGTCAGTTATCATCGGGATGAAATTCACTCAAAGAGGTGTACCTGTGGTGAACGACCCTGATGTGTTGTTTTTCCTAGTCATGGTGATTTGACAAGGAATGATAAAAGACTCAAGATGCTAGATGTTATCACATGCGAACCCAAAGTGAGCCTGATATTAGAGAGAGTCAGTTGGCTCAGAGGGAGAACCGCAGGGGGAGTTTCCCCTCGATTCAGGTGGGAGAGAGACATCTCCAAGGACTGATAGATAGGTGTTATGAGTCTAGGGTGAAGTTTGTATACTTCAGAGACAAACTTGGCATGATGTAGAATGTCTCCCTCAACAAGAGGCAATGTTGATGTTTGGACAACATTGGGAAGACATTCTCCTAGATTAATAATTAATAATATAATTTTTTATTATTAAATAATATATACAATAATTAATAATAATAATAAATAGTTATTTATTATCTAAGGGACACATCCCTTCATGGATGGTCACCATATGTTCTCTATATATGGAACACTCATCATGGAAATGATACATCAAACATATATCTATCGAATATACAATATCATCTCATATGAAAAATCAATAGGCGTTCCATGTAACTTAAAAATATGAACCGTGAAAACTTGGGAAATTATGGAGGGTGTAAATGGGTTTGGTAGGGAACAAAAGTGGGAATATTTAGAAATGTGGTCGATGACCACCATGATGATCAATTTATTTCTAGCTTTCAAGAGGCCCACTAAAAAATCCTTAGAAATGCCAATCCATACCATAATTTGTTGGTATTAGTATTGGTTGTAATGCCATAAGAGTATTCACTATCTCCCCCTTGTTCCTTTGAGATGTGTCACACACAATGAACAAATTATGGATGTCTATTTTCATGCCTTCCCAAAAGAAAGAGCACTTAGCACATTCATAGGTTTATTGAAAGATAGAATGACTTGAGATATGATATGAATGCAACTCCTGTAATATCCTTTGTATCAAAGATAAGTTTTGTATTAGAAAAATGCACTCCTTATACTTCAAGGAATCTTATTGCCAAGTATATCCCTTAGGGGGATTCATGTCTTCTTGAATCATGCGGATGAGTTGAACTACAACATAATTTTCCAACCATTCTTGGTGGGCCTCAAAAATCAATTGGGTACATGTAAGTCTAAAGAAAAGAGAGAACTATCTTCCATGTGTTTCCTAGACAAAGCACCAATGACAACATTCTCCTTTTATTTCTTATAAATGATCTCATAATCATACCCAAGCATCTTAGTGACCCACTTGTATTTCTAAATATTTCAAACTATTATGATTTGTCTTGGTTTGGAAGAACCTCCAAAAGAGATATAATATCCTTCTCATATGTAGACTTGCACAAATTTATGTCACTCAAATTCTTAGTAGTGAATGCCAAGGTACAACCCTCTTGCATCAATGTGGTACTGAGACCTTTGCCCAAGTCATCAAATTCCAAGAGAAAGGTCTTACTGAAATTGGGAACTGCTAAGACATATGTATTACACATGGCTACCTTTAAAGATAAAAAGGCATGCTATGCAACTTCATTCCATACAAAGGAATTATTTTTTGGTAGGGTTGTTAAGGGGGTGTAAACTCATACATAATTATTCACAAAATTTCTGTAGTAGCTGGTAAGTCCTAAGAAATTGTGTAAGATTTTTAGGGTTTTGGGTCGTGGCCAATCTTGCATCACCTCAATTTTCTTGGGATCCATTAACACCCCATACCAACTAACAATGTGACCCAAGTACTTTACTATTGAAGCACCAACACTACATTTGGAGTATTTAATGAACAACTGGTGATCCCAAAGGAGATGCAAGGATTTATCAGCATGATCCACATGGGTGTTCGATATTTTGTTATATATCAAGATATCATAAAAGGATACAAGAACAAAATTATGGAGGAATAACAAAAAAATCTTGTTCATGAGGCTTTGAAAGGTAGATGGGGCATTTCAAAGTTCAAATGGAATCACTAAAAACCCATAGTGGCCTTCATGTGTGTGGAAGATTTTCTTTGTAATTTCCTCCTCCTTTATATGGATTTGGTGGTGTCTTAAATGAAGGTCAATTTTAGTGAAGAACTTGACATCATGGAGCTCATCCAAGAGATCATCAATAACTAGGATGCAAATTTTATCTTTGATAGCCGACTTACCGAGAAAAAAAATTTAGGATACATGCACTAATTATCTTCTTTATTCATTGTCATGACCACTATTGTTGAATAAGGACTATTATTGGGACAAATGACACATTCTTCCAATAGTTGAATAATATTTTCAATTTGATTCTTTTGGGGAAAAGGGTGCCTATAATGATGCACATTCAATGGTTCACTACCTAGAATAAGGGGAATTCCATGATCATGTTCACCATGTGAGGGGTGTTGATTTTTCAATAAGCAAGGTTAAGCATGAAGTTCATTCCATTTTAACATTTAACCATAACCATTAATGTTGCACCAACCAAGATCACAAGAAGAAGCACCATGCACAAGAACACAAGAAGTATCATGGGAAACCCTTCTCAACAAGGGAATAAAACCCATCCAAATCCTTTGCCATATTATTCAAGAGAAAGACCTTCACCACCAAGAATACCTAGCACACAAGAGGGTGCTCAAACCCTAGAAGACTAGCGCCCAAGAGAGGTGCACACTTTTCCCAAGAAGGTGTACTTGCTAAAGTTTCCAAACTCACATGAAAGATATGATTCCTCAATGGGGAATTTACCTTTACTTATACTAACCTGAGCATGTCAACATAAGTGTCTATTGACACAACAGGGCTGACCTCACTAGCTTATAATATGATTAATATTAACCAGATTAATTATCTTTTACATTAATTACCAGTCACATTAAGGTGGGGCCGACCTGTGCCCTTTACATTGCAATTAGGGTTACAGGAAGGTCTGGCTCTTGAACAATATAGGAAGGGATCTTATACACCCACTAGTGCTCATCCACTAGGGGCACATCCATAGGGATGCCCATATCTCTGGATCATTTCATTACACAGAAGAACCACTTCTTCACTAGTGCTCAACCACTAGGATCACGTTCACCTGTGCTCGTCCACAAGCACGTCCACTCAACAGATCTTATTTCCCACTGCATTACAAAGGATAGTCATCTGGAGTTTCTAGTCAAATATTCTGCTCAAAGGAGGCTAATACATCATCTTCATTTATGTTCTCATGGCGTTGCACCCAACACTTTGGGATTTCACACGTTCACCTTGTGCTCAGCCACAGGCACGCCCAACTCTACAGATCACCTTTCTCACTATGTTACACAGGAGAATCATCTGGAGTTCTTCTCAACTCTCTGTATGGAGGAGGTCATATCTACGTTCCATATCTATCTCAGATAGGAACCACACACCCTTGTCAGGGGATTTCTCTCAGGTTTGTAAGCTGGAGAATGTCTCACATAACTGCAATGAACCACATCTCAAAGGTTTGTAAACTGGAGAATGTCTCACATAGCTGCAATCATCAACAAGGGGGGTAGGCTACACAATGTTTAAAATACCTATTGATGTTTGGCAAAGACCAACTACAAGTTAGGGTGAATTTCCGGTGTGGGGATTTTCATTAATTAGATTGTATTGAATTAGGCAATAATGCATGAGTGGCCTTTCTTCAATAGCATCTCCATACAGTGGGAGCTAATAATTTTGGGGAATCCAAATTGAATCCCCTTGGGGGTATGTGTATGTCAATCTTTAGTGAAGCTCATGTATAATTCCTTGAAATCCATGGTATCTAGACCCAAAGTTCATAACCATTCTACCCATAGAACTACATCACAACCACCCATTTCAATAATGAACATATGAGTTTTGAAATAATACTCCCCCATTTGAAGTTTCACATTTTCACATCTACCATTACATTACACCATACCTCCATTGACTATCATAATTTGAAAATTATTCACCACATGGAAATAAAAATGGGTTTCTTCAACCACTCACCTATGAATAAAAATTGTGGGCATTTGCATTGTTAATCAAAACAATCACCATTTGGTTCTTTATGTAACCTATCAGTTTCAATGTCTGAGGGGAAAAAATGTTAGATAAAGCATGGAGGGGTTGGTTCTCCATAGGAGAGGAGAGGTGGTGTCTATGCAATTGATCTTGGGAGTGTCTTCCTCTAGTAGGTCTTTCGATTGCGTGGGGGAGGACACATCTATTTGAAATAATTTTCGTTCTTTGCATTTATGTCTCATGAAATACCTCTCATTGAAATTATAACAAAGTTTGAGGCATTGGCATTCTGCAATTTCTATTGGGGACAACCTATGGACTTTCAAGGGATAAGAAGGAGAGGTGGTTGTTATAGGGGTTAGAGAGGGGTAGGTGCAAGGAATGAAAGAGGATCTTTTGATTTGTTCATTTATCACCATCTATACTTTTCAAGCTTGTTAATATTCTTTGAACCAAGTAGCTAGGTGTTTCATCACGACCTGTGCTCTAGTGTCTTCCTTGAGACCACTAACGAAACTTTCTTTATAAAAGAACAAGTTAGGCCATATGTGTATATAGCCAAGTGCTCAAAGGTTTCAATAAATTATGCTACTATGTTTTTTTGGTGCAACTTTGTTAGCCTCCCTAAACAATGAATGTCTCACTATTTAAGTAAGCATAAATGGATTTCACAAGACAACTCTAGGCAATGTATCATATATAGGATATTTTATGCCATTTCCACCATTTCCATCGTTCTTGATCCAAGTATAAGTCTCCCACTCTAAGTTTTATCATGTCATTAATAATGTCATGGAGGGTGAAGAAGTGTTCCATCTAGGTAACACAACTAGTGGGGTCAAACCCATCAAACTTGTTCATATCTATTTTGGGAAAGCGATGCCCCATATGGTTATCTTGAAAGGGTGGTCTATTGCTATGATGATCATGAAAAAGTGGCTCTAGGAAATAGCCTCCCCCATGAGAAGAGTCATCCCCCTCCTACATTTCTAGTTGGTCCAATTGACTGCCTTTTCACTTACAAAGTGCCTGAAGTTGTTTTTCTTTACTCCAGTCTCATCAAGTTTGTGTTTGATGGTTTGAAATTCAAATGAGAGGGAATTAACCTTGGTGTCTAAGCCTTTAATATCTTTCATTTTTGAGTTCAACTATTCTACCGAGTTTCCAAATTGTTGACCTAAGGATCAAGATAGTGGACTCAAGAGTTCCAATTGGATGCCATAGGTTTTGGGGTTCACTAAAAAAGGTTACCAAGGTCTTACATCAATTGATCAACGCCACACAAGGAGTCTTTTGAGGTAGATCACTCGTCTTGTAGTGGTTAGGGTTTGTAGGGTCCTAAGGACAAATGAGTGTCAGATGTTATAACTCTTTGATATACATGCATGTTTCCAACAAAAGTACTTGGTCAAATCTCACAGAATATTAACTAAGGAGGATAAACCATACCCTTAGTCATACTAGTTGATTCTTAGGTACTAGAAAGTGGTCTTCCCAAGTGTTGTTCTCGATGTACTATATTAAAAAACAGTTAATAACTTAATGAAAGATTGGTTTTAGGTGCAACTAGGGGACTTCCTATATACCCAAGGGTATGAGGAAGTGAGATTCCATATACAATTGTTGTCTATTATGGTACTACTCGAACATGTACCAATAGAGGTTTCAAGGCTGTCCAATAAGATGACTCCAATTGTATTTTCTACATGTATTCTTTCCCAATTGTAGGTTTACCCACTAAATGAAAAATCTCTATGTTATTTAAAGACACCACACCTCGTCTCTAGTCCAAAAATAATTTATAGAATATCAATGTAAATAGCTTACTTTTCAATATAGGTCCTTTGTGCCAGTGGAGTCTTGAAGTGGTAAATTTGAAATGACCACGACTCCTTCATTGTTAATTGTTAGATTTGATTAGAATTTCTTAATACTAATTTTAAATCATTGTATAATAAATTTAATTACATTTTTTAAATAATATTTCCAAAAAACTTTACATCTTCAAAATGTTTGAAACGTGGTTGTGATCTCCAATTACAAAATATTAAATGTGAATATTCTTAAATGGCTAACCTATAAGATACTTAACAAGGTCTACATTTTGAAAGTCTTCCTTTATTTTTCTTTCATAGAGTGCTCCCTCGTAACTAGCCCTTTTCAACATCTTCTTTTCTCCATCTTTGTAGTTTTCCCCCCATCTTCCTCTCTAGATTAAGAAGGGTTTAGTTAGGCGTTTTATGGAATGCCGAGATGATTTTATTTTTCCTCTCTAGATTAAGGAGGGTTTACTTAGGCGTTTTATGGAATGTCGAGATGATTTTATTTTTCCTCTCTAGTTTAAGAAGGGTTTACTTAGGCGTTTTATGGAATGTCGAGATGATTTTATTTTTAATAAATTGTTTTTCAATTTGGTGTGCAATCTCGAATATCATCAACCTTGATACCTATGGTTTGGTTTGTGATAAATTATGTAACACACAATAATCACATAGCTTAGAACGTTCCGAGAGGTTAAAGCGTGTTTTTTTGACTTTTATGGGGGGTCCTAATAATCTTCTAATTTTGGTCACCATTTTTTAATTATGAAAAGGCTTGGGACCACTCGAAAATTATATCAATTTTATTCTGCATCTCGCGTGTCACTGTAATTCCGCCGAATATTAAGGATGGTTGATAAACAACCTCTAAACTTAGCTTAGTTAATCATTTTGACCACAAGAGCAGAAACCTTAGTTTGTTAGGGCTGATATTGATGGGCTCAAGTCAATCGTCCAATATTTTAAATATAGTCAATGGGATTATGGTAGAGTGAGGGAGAGTTGTGATGTAGAGTGTATTTTTAGAATTTAGTTATTATTAAATATTTATAAAAAATTTAAAAATATTGTATTTAATAGCGACAAGTGTATTTTATATAAATAAGAATAAAATATTGCTAATAATAATGATTATTTATTTAATTTTGGATTTAATAAATATTAAAAAAGATTGAAAAAATAAAATTAATATAAATTTATTTTAATTTTTAATAAGTAATCATAAAAATTAAAAAAAATAAAGATATAATATTCTTTATGTTTAAAAGATCTGAATATATAGATTGTAATTTTGACTATCCAATTTTAATTGTAAAAAATCCTAGAATTAAAAAGTTACGTATAATGATGTATAAACACTTTATAGTATAGTATAATTGAAATATGTAAAATATTTTATAGTATATTATAATTGAAATATGTTTACGTATAAAGATGTATAAGCACTTTATAATATAGTATAGTATAATTGAAATATGTAAAATAATATAAAGCTAATAATTAAAAATAAAAATATTTTAAAAGTTTTATAATAATTATAAGAGTATAAAAATTGTAAGATTATGATGATGATGATTAACGTTCACTAAGATAGAATTGGTCTATTTGATCTTAAGAGGGTAAGTGATTACTCACTATTCTTTAGAATTTTGTTTCTGTGCTCAAAAAACATTAAGATAAGCTTTTCAAGATCACCATATTTTTGTTGAGTTAAGAGATTGGGGAGTGTGACAAATATTTTGAAAATGAGATCTAATATGGGTATAGGCTGGACAATCTAAGAGAAAGTGCTTTTCATATATATATGTGTGTGTGTGTCTGTGTGTGTTAATTGATATGTTAATTGGGTTTAGCTTGAGTGGTTTGTGCTAAGGGATATTTTTCCCCACCCAACTTCAATTTTAGTAAGTGACATGTTGAGCTCTTAAATGAGTAAGTTATAGAAAAAAACCTAGGCTTTCTACAAATTCTAGTTTACTTAGGCTTTTGTGGTGGTGGTGGCTTTTAGTATCTTTTGTGGGCGGTTCCTATTTTTCTCTTCGGTTTTCTGACCCTCTTTATCTCTCCCTCCTTGGCTTGAAGAGGTTTTGGACCAGAGCTTTGAGGTCCAAAATGGGGGCGTTCGGTGTTTTGGTTTACACTTTGAGGTCCTTTATGGGCGATCAGTGTTGGGAAAACACTTCAAGGTCCTTTGAGGGCATGCAACTACTGGTGTTAGCTTCTTTTCTAGTTGCTGTTGGGGTTTTTTTCCCTGTTTTTATATCTCTTTTTACAGCCTGCATGTTGGGATGTGTGTAGTTATTATTTTAGAGCATGGTCTCTGGACTAGTTCTGTTATGGACTCTTGTAATATCTTAAAGATGTAAAAAAATATATTTTCACTAATATAATGAGCTAATTTTCTACTAAAAAAAATACCCAAAATTTCTTTATTAAAATATTTATCTTATTGAATATCAAATAATTACCATAACAAGGATCCACAAAATGTTTAAAAGTACCCCAAATTTTCTTATTAAAATATTTATAAATAAATACAAACTTCAAAGTTCCATAAAACCAAATTTTCTGACCATGAAAAAAATACTAGCGCCTCCCATTATGACTAAAGGGAATCATGAAAATATTAGGTTGAAAATGATCTCCCAACACATATTTAATAGTTGGCCATTTCTTTTGTTCGACATTGTTGTGTTTTGAAAGTACAACTCTTTAATTTAAAAAAAATGATAGTGAGGTGGCCAAACTATCCATGGAGTTGACTTTTTTCCAATAAAAATTCTCTCAAATTTATATTAAAATATAAATTCATTTACAACCCAAAAAAATAAAAACTCCTGTAGAGTAGTATGACCAGACAATCAATAGAAACGTTCCCACTAACTACTGCAAAACAGTCCATAGAATCCATGGAGTTGACTTGCCCCTCTCCATGTGTTTTCTTATGGTAGGTGTTTCGACTAGGTTGGGAAGTATACTTTTAATTGAAATAATTTATATTCTTTCTATTTTGCAATTTCTATTGCAGACAACCTATGAACTTTCAAGGGAGGGGAAGGTGAGGAGGTTGCTATAGGGATTAGAGAGGGGTGGGTGTGGGGAATAAAAGATGATATTTTGGTTTGTATATTTATCACCATCTTTACTTTTTAAGCTTGTTAAGATGACTCTAACCAAGTAGCTAGGTGTTACATCATGACTTATCCTATAATTTTTTCATTAAGATTATTAATGAAAGATTCTTTATAAAAGAGTTGGTTAGGCTTTATGTGTAGATAGGTAGGTGCTTGTTGCTATGCTTGTTTGATACAATTTGGTCAATCTTCCTATATAATGAGTGCTTCACTCTAAACAAGCATATATGACTTCCACAAGCCGACTTTAGGCATTGTATCCTACATAGGATATTTTATGTCATTTCCACCATTTCCATTGTCATTGATCCAAGTATAAAACTTCCATTTTAAGTTTCATCATGTCATTAATAATTCCATGGAGGGTGAAAAAGTGTTCCAACTTGTTGACTTAAGAATCTAGATCATGGACTCTAGAGTTCCAATTAGATGCCATAGCTTTTGGGGTTCAGTCAAAATGAGTTATGAGGGTCTTGCACCAAGTGATTGACTTGATGCAAGGATTCTTTTGAGCCAGATCTCTCTTCTTGTAGTGGCTAGGGTTTTTAGGGTCCTACAAACAAAGGACTATCAGGTGCTATAACTCTATGATATTCGTGTATGTTCCCAACAATAGTACTCAACCAAATATCTTAGGACGCTAACTAAGGAAGATAGACCGTACCCTTACCCATACTACTTGATTCCTAGGTACTAGAAAGTGATGTCCCCAAGTGTTATTCTCCATGTACTATAATAACAAGACGATCAATAACTTAATGTAAGGTTAGTTTCAGGTGCATCTAGGGAACTTCTTATATACCCAAGAGTACGTGGAAGTGAGATTCCATATACAATTGTTGTCTAATGTGGTACTCCTCGAACAAGTACCAATAAAGGTTACAAGAGTGTCCAATAAAGTGGAGCCACTTATATTTTCTACATGTGTTCTTCCCCAATGGTAGGTTTACCCACTGAGTGATAAATCTCTATGTTATTTAAAGACACCATATCTCGTCTCTTGTCTAATTTTTTTTTCTAGAATATGGATGGAAATAACTTACTTTTCAATGGAAATCCTTTGTGCGACTAAAGTTTTAAGATGGTAATTTTGAAATGACCACACCTCTGTCAATATTGATTCTTAAATATTATCGTTAAAAAATTTCTTAATACTAATTCTACGACATTATATAATAATTTTAATTATAGTTTTTAAACAATGTTTCTCATCAACTTTACACCTTCAAAATGAAACTTCGTTGTGATATCCAATTACCTCCAATTACACAATATTAGATGCCAATGTTCTTACATGGCTAACGTCTAAGATATTTAACTAGGTCTAAATTTTGAAACTCTGAGAAGAGTGTTCCCTTGTAACGAACCCTTTTCAGCATCTTTTTAGATTTTCGTCCTCTCTAGATTAAGAAGGGAAGACGTTAATCATAAAATTACTTAGGCGGTTTATGGATTGTCGAGATGATTTATATTTGGTGTGCTTTTTATGCTTTAGTTTGTTATAAATTAACAGGAAAAAATCACAACGTTCCAAGGGGTTAAAGCATGTTTTTCAACTTTTATGGCGGGCCTTAATAGTATTCTAATTTTGGTCACCATTTTTTTCATTATGAAAAGGCTTAGGACTAATCAAAATTATGTCAACTGTAATGTATTCTGCATCTCGCGTGTCACTGTAATTCGGCCGAATATTAAGGATAGTTGATAAACAACCTCTAAACTTAGCTTAGTTATTCATTTTGACCACAATAGCAGAACCCTCTGTTTGTCGGTAGCTCCCTATTATAGGGACCACGACCACGGAAGCAGTAACTCTCTATTACTGATATTGATGGGCTGATTACTACCCAACTTGACCTTCACTTGCTTATCCTCTT
>ML793517.1:296169-318147 GCA_009831015.1 Picea engelmannii
TGCCTTGCCATGCTATGCCTTGCCTTGCCATGCCATGCCATGCCTTGGTCACCTAAACACTATAGTCAATTGGATATTTCATAGCTCATATCCATGCATATACATATCAATTAAGAAATGTGTTTTTATTTACTTGATTCCTTGCATCTATTATACATTCACAACATAATTTTGAACTCTAGTATCCACATACCAAAGTTCCACATTTCAATTTGTATGTTTAAACAAATAACATAACTATCATCATCATAACCATATAACAATGAAACCAATATCCCACAACACATAAATAGATCTATATATATACATATCAAATTTGTATATGATTCTAACTAAACCCAACGAATACTAAGCAATGGATCTTTAAGATAAGTAAAAATCAAAGTTCTAACCTTATAAGGAAAAAATATAGCTCGTTACGTTTACAAATCCCTAGAACACCACTATGATCTAAAATAGACTAATCCCTCCTTGCATGTCTTTCCATGTAGCTTCCCATTTTAACCTATACAACAATAAACATATCTTTCCATAACATTATGCAAGGAAAAATTCAAATCAAAATGTGGATTACAATGAAACAATAATCACAAAAAAACGAACATTTATCATCCCAAGAAATAAAAAACATTTTTTCTAGGGACACATGACTTAAATTTATATCACAAATTACCTTTCCATCCAATGAAGTGTTTTTTCCTTGCCAGTCCATGCCATGCCATGGGATGCCTTGTATTGCGATTCCATGCCATGCCATGGGATGCCTTGTATTGCGATGCCATACCATTCCTTTCCTTTTAATTCCATGTCTTTCCTTGCCTTCACTTTCCATGCCATGCCTTGCCTTCACTTTCCATGCCATGTCATTCCATTACATCCCATGACATGACATGTCTTTCTATTCCTTTCCCTTCCTTTCTAGGCCATGGCTTGCCTTTCCATGCCATGCCATGCCATGTCATTTCATTCCTTTCTATGCCATGGAATTCCTTGCCTTGCCATGCCTTGTCTTTCCATGCCATGGCATGCCTTGATTTTCCATGCCATGCCTTGCTATGCCTTGTCTTTCCATGCCATGCCATGCCATGCCTTTCCTTTCCTCATCTTTCCATGCCATTCCATGCCATGCCTTGCATATATTAGTATTTACAGATTGGGAAAATACATTTCATGTGCATGTAGATGCATCATCAATAACACTTGCAGAACTTCTGGCGTAGCTAGGAGCAGGGGACTTAGACCATCCTATATCCTTCACAAGCAGGAAGTTTTCAGAATCTGAGCAGAATTACCACACCATAGAAAGATAAGGCCTAGTCATGGTATATGCACTTCATAAATTCAGGCACTATTTATTGGGTAAACACTTTAAAATGTTCATAGATCATTTTTCCTTCAAATATATAGTCAACAAGCTAGTGTTGGGGGGGAGGATATATAAATGGCTGTTATTATTCCAAGAATTCGATTTTGAAGTAATAGTCAAACCAGGGAAGATGAATGCAAGACCTGATCACCTATCAATGGTAACCAATGGAGAAGAACCTACTAACTTGGAAGACAACTTCCTTGATGCACAATTGTTTTCAGTACATGTAACTAATGAATACTTCATTGATATCATTGAATACTTAAGTACATGACTTGTGCCAGATGAATTTAGTACTGTGTAGGAGAAAAACCGGGTAGTCTGAGATGCAAACTATCAACTCATTGCAGGTCATTTATGCAATATGGGCGCATACAACATTTTGAGAAGGTGTGTATTGGAACATGAATAGCCCAGGGTTTAAGAAGAATATCATGAAGGAATAGCTGGAGGACACTATGAAAGAAAATATACCACACATAAGGTATTGCGCGTAGGACTATGGTGGCCAACAATTCATAAAGATGCCAAGGAATATTTCCAGAACTGTGATGTATGTCAAAGGGTTGGAAAACCCAACAAGAGGTATGAGATTCCGCTAAGACTACAAGTAACTCTACAAGTATTTGACAAATGGGAAATATATTTTTTCAGATCTATTAATCCACCAAAAATAAGGTTAGGAGCCAGATATATCACTACTGCATCTGAATACTTAACTATATGGGCAGAAGCAACACCAGTCAAAGATTGCAATGTAGAAACAACATCACACTTCGTATTTGAGAAGGTGATCACCAAATTTGGATGTCCCAGGATTTTGACGAGTGACCAAGGAACTCATTTTATTAATAGCACCATCAATTCTATGACTGAGGAGTTTGAAGTCTATCACCATAAGAGTACACCATATCATCCTCAGGTAAATGAGATAGTAGAAGATTTCAATAAGATTTTGGAAAATTCTTTGACTAATATCTGCAATATTAACAAGGATGATTGGGACTTGAAAATACCAGTAATACTATGGGTATACATGACCACATGTAATAATTTGACATTATAGACACCATTTAGATTGATGTATGGACATGAAGCAGTGGTGCCATTAGAATTTCTGGTACCTAGTCTGCACATAGAAGAAATTACCAACATGACAGAAATAGGCGCAATACATGAGAGGTTAAGTCAACTAATGGAAATGGAAGAGGATAGGATTCTAGAATGATTTCATAAGGAAGTATAGAAAGAAAGGGACACCTCTTGGCATGACATACACATTAAAAAAAAGAGATTTAAGGAGGGAGACCTAGTTCTTCTCTATGACAACAAATTTGTGCAACACCTTGGTAAGTTCAGAGTGCATTGACTATGGCCATATCAAGTAGATATTGTCATAGATGGAGGATTTATGTAGCTAAAAGACTTGGAAGGAACAAAACTGAAAGGAATGGTCAACGGCAATCAACTGAAACTGTACATGGACAGTCAACCTACTAACCCTTAGTAATCACAACACAATAAGAAAGTCATGTATATAGTGTACTATAGTATATATTAGGAAACTAAATCGATAAACATAAATAAAAAGGAGAAAAATAAGAAAAAGGAATACAAAAATACAAAAAGAAGAAAAATACAAAAAGAGGCAGAAGTTGGTTGAACAACAGGAAAGTGGAAAATTTTTGCATGTAGTAATTATTGCGACAATATAGAAAGACCATATGCAGAAAAAATTGGACTCGTCACAAATGCACGGAAAAGTGAAAAACAATTATGACCGGATATATAAAGTGCATAAAGCACGCATTAGCTTGACACTTAGTGATTTTTGAGAACAAAGTGAGATATAAGTGTGTGCTCTAGGTGTAATTGTGCGAATAAGAGAGAAAGTGTTCAAATCACATACAACATGACACCACCAAAGTTTAGCGCTCCATGGAAGTACGTACAGGTTACTCTACAGGGCCAAAGGAGTAAGGAAAGGATGGTGGAGCTTGAGAATGTCATCAAGCTCAAAGATGTCACCACTTCCGAGATGTATTCACTCATCCCGAAAAGGGTTGAGGAGGAAACATTGACAACGACACAAGGGGAAGTAAGGAAGAGTTCTAGGACTCGAAACGGTATTACAAACCCTAATCCTGAAACACCGACTAAACCCGATGAAATGAAGGGCCAACAACAGGGTCACGACGAAGAGGAGGTGCTTGTTGAGGACATCACCAACCAACCAAAATCCAAGGGGGAATAAGATGACACAGAAACAATAGAAGTAGGCCCATTTTCCGATGGGTAGAAAAGAAATGTGCATAAGGCCACATAAATTACACTTCCCTACCTCCTAGACGCAGTGGTCACCATGGAGGACATGCTCAGAAAAGTACCTAAACTAAGGTACTCGGACGACGATGTGCGCGATTCAACAAAATTTCCAGACTTGGTCGAGGAAGCCTACTTAGTGAACACAGGGGAAATTGGACCACTAGGAAAACTAATGATGGAGCCCGCACAGTGGATAAAAAGGCTCTACAACTCTGGGATAATGAACCTCCTGGACATACCGCACTTTGGGTGCGGTAAAAATGTTGGGCTTTGCGTCAAACAATTGCTATCCCGGATACATGGAGACATTATTTGGATGGATAGGCTAGTACAACTCGATGTGGTGTTGATTTTCAAAATTACGGGATTACCCACAGTGGGTGCATATCCAGAGGAATACTTGGAAAATAAAGCGAGCGAGAAGGAGATCGCCGAGCTAGTCAAGGAACAATTTGGTACCAAAAAAGGAAACAAGGGTATTTTCCTTAGAGATATCAACAATAACATGGAAAGGTTCACCAACAAGCTCATGGCTTGCAAGATACTGAGGAGGTGTAGAAAAGAAGAGGCTATAGAAGGATTCATCACAGTCACCGCACAATACGTGAAGGGAGTAATGTTTATTTGGGCGTCGTACCTCCTGAACCAATTCTTGATCGATTGCAAAGAAGCGCAGGATAACAGAACCGAGTTTCATTATTCTTGGCTCATTATCCTCATAGCTTTGGCAAGATGGAAGGAGCCAAAATTTTCATCCTTTTTGGATAGGAAAGGGAAGTGCTATGCAGCCAGATATGAATCCCTATGGAAGGACAAGGACACCAAAAATCAATAGTTGAATAACAAAGTGTTTTCCATGCTACTAGAAGATATACAACAACGCACAACCAATGTGTGGCACATTCTTGTGGAAGTGGTCCAGGAAACTGAAGGGACAACCAGGTTTAAGGCATCTAGGAACCATATTTGGATCCATGCTACAAGGGATCCAAATAAGGAATGGTTGGAGATGTAATACTGCATCACAGTGGAAGAGATTGATTGGATAATAAAAGACTGTCCTACACAGTGTAAGATGCCAGTAGTAAAACCAACAACAAGGACGGCAGCAACGAAATTAGCCAAACCTAAGGGGAAAGCCGAAGTAGGTCCTTCAACAAAGAAAAACATCCCGAATTCTAACACTAGGAAGGTTGCGACACACACTCATACGTCGGGAAGAAACACAGTGCCAAAGAGACCAAGGAGGACAACAATGGTACACATGGCCGACATTTAGCAGGATTCCAAGAAGGGGGACACATCTCAAGATGACGAGGAAATGACACAAATGATGACGAGTGGGGCACAACAATCATAGAAAAAAAGGAAGACAACACAGGTAGAGGAGACTCAAAAAAATATGAAGTACACCAAGGAGGGCCCAATCATCACCTTGACAGAGGATGATGTTGAGTTCGTGGAGGACAAGGTCCAGGACAGGGGGGAAGAGGTGGTCCATGTTGCAGAAGAATAAAGAGAAGATATCATGGGAAAACTTACAGAAGTCCATGAAACTCTACAACAATTACAAATTCATGCAGCACTACAGGCCACAACGTAACAACATGAAAATGCACAACAACCCCTTACGCAGAAAGAAGTAGATTAGACCACTTAGATAGTAGTGTAGGGCAGGGATACATTCATAGTATAATTGATCAAGAGACCACATAGAAACCCATGGGGGACATTGACCACTTTGAGGTAGTCATGGCACAGATACCCACAAAAGCACTATATGGACTCCAGGCTAGTATAATGCAGGAAGTACAATCTAGAGCCCACACATATGCCACGAACTTGGAGGTTGGTAGGGGGGTCATAGAGATGTTACAGATCACCTGTGACCAGTTGACCTCGGATAAGGAGGAGGAAAAATAATGCACTTACAAGCTAGAGCAGGGGCTAACAACCATATACGACTGCATTCCAGATAGCGCGCAAGCACCAGATATGATTGCAGATGAAAATATAAAGATCATTGTGCAGGCGATTAGAGGTTATAGGAAAGAGATTGGGGATTTGAAATAAAAACTTAATCCTACGACTCCTCCTGAGGTTCGAGAGAAAATAGAACAACAAGCTTCACTCTAGATAGAGGAAATGACAAGGGAAGAAAAGGAAGTCGCAGAACTGTTTGACAGAACTGCATAGATTTGGACCACTTTAGAAGATGATGAAAAGGTCCAACAGTTGGACCAACAAGAGGAGAAAATCAATGCTTCCATGAAGGAGTTGAAGCAACGAAAAAAAACCATGATCACTACTGAGCGCTTGAAGGGCACCCAGGAGATGAAGACCCTGTAGATAGAGTTAAAGACAACACAGATTAATAAGAAAGAAAGACAAGCCTAGTTGGAGCCCCTTCAGGAACAAGAACCACAAATAATTACGGAGTTGGAGGAAGAGAAGACAAGGATGGCACATGCTCATTTAGAAAGTGCAACATTGCTACAAGAAAAGATAACATCACAGATAGTCGAGGCGCCAATAGATAAAGCTTGGAGAAGGAACTAGTAGAGAAGTTCCACATCTTGGAGAAGGCTGTACATGGAGCGTGCACTATTTGAGTGGCTCGGGAAAATCCACATGTCAGTTTTGGGGGCCTGTTGGGAACATGCATATTGTGGGAGGAATTTATATTCTAGGCACATGCCTATTTTGGGAAGAAAGTCTATTTTGGGAACATGCCCATTTTTGGAGAGAAAGATCTATTTTGGAGCGCACACAAAAGGTGGCAGGAAAGTAGCATGCATGAGGAAAAGAAACGTGGTGCGCATGCAGACAAGGCTAACCATGTTAGGGTTATTTTTTTTTGGCAAATATTGTAACGACTATAAGCCTATAGAGTAATATAAATAAGGACCTAGGAGGTCTAGGAAAAGGTCGGTTAGTTGCTTATTGTTGGTTGGGAAGCTATTGATTGTAGCAAGTTTTGTTATGGTTCTTGTGGTAGAGATGAATAAGCTATTATTTGAGAGTTAGGTCACAAGATCAGGATCCTGGTGTGATGTATTCATCCTCCTAGAGGTTACTTACCCTCATTTTGATTGTAATATTGAAGATGTAATGCGTGCATTGCATATTTTGCAGCAGAATAAATAAAAGAGCAGAGAAGCCAGATCTTTGTGGACGTAGCCCGAGGAGGGGGTGAACCATGGTAAACCTTGTGTTATATGTGATTGTTAATGAATGATTTTACTATTCTTTTAATCATTATCTCAAGAATGAATGGTTAAAACTATTTATAACAACATGCATGCCTGGGTAGAAAGATGAATGAATCATAGAAGTAGATGAATGATTAATGATGATAATGTATAAGGAAAAGAAGCCAAACAAAATCCCCACTCATTCCTAGAATTCAAACACATGAGTATTTAAATCCCCCATAAAATCTATCTCGGGTGAGACTGCGTTGTGCACCCTGTGCACAACGTTGCCTTCTAGTTTACCAGGAGAGCCAATAGTTTTGAGGGTTTTGTTGGAAACCTATTTGATATTAGAACCTGGGTCATCCTAAGTAATCAACATTAGGTCTAGTCTATTGTCAAAATTTACAAGAGTTTTCAATAAGTATTAAAAAGTTTCTTCCACGAGTCACAGTCATGTAAAAAAAATCAGTCTATTTTATGAAAAGTTTGGTTTCCCAACAACAAAGTTACAAAGTAAAAAAATCATTACCTTTGATGAACTTTTGAACATCCAAAAATTAAAGGGCAATTAAAGGGTAATTAAAGGATATAATTATGAGGAATAAGTCATGACGATATTGGTTGGTGAGTCATTTAAAAAAAATGATCATACGATGATACATCCCATATTGATAGTTATATCCTCTAACAAATCATCCTCGATATTTGACATGTCAATTCCAAAATTAGTTAGAAACACCACTAATCACTGTAATGTTTGTGTATTCCTGATTGAACCTCAATGTATATTGGATTCATTTTCTAAAATGGTGAATTTTTGGTGTTTTTTTATTACCTAATCTATAACCCTATTCACTATTTATTTCTAACTGTTGGCTTAGCGAGTTATAAAGACAAAATTTTCAACTTGCAAGAAATGGGTAAAGGAGAAAACATTTTGTGAATGGAACCAAAAGATACCGAGATGTTAGAATAATATTTTGAGTTCACTAATCAATTTAAATAGGTTGGTTGGTTTTCTCTATGTGAGAGGCTTCGAGGATCCAATCCGAAGGTCGCCAGAGCATTTGCAGAAAAATTTGATGGAAGTAAGGTTAAAATTCAATATTTGACTCTACAGGTTTTAGAGGCATCCTTTGTAGCTGCTGCTAATATACCCATGGATGGATAAAAATGGTTTAAGAACCATACCATTACCAATGTAAAAATCAATCAGTTCTTAAAACCAGATCATCAAAACCTTGATTGGAGCAAAGGTATTTCAAGGAGTTGGATCAAGGATGAATGGGGTGATCTGCTGAAGATGGTTCAGAGGTAAATCACTTATGAAGGTAGATATACCATTACTTTGATGTATCAAATGATATTTTTACTGCATTTCATATGAGAAAGGAGAATGAGTCTTCCATTTTTATTGTTAAAGCACTTAACAAAAATGTTAGCGAAGGTTCAAGCTCATCTTGAAAAAACCAAACATAGATTTATCCACCGGAGTTTCAATCAAATTGTTGATCATGGAGGAGTTGAAAAAAACACAAAGGACTTGGGAACATTTCTTGGGTGGCTTTAAAGAAAAAATTCACAAACCTTAGGCTACAGAAGTAGATACCCCCATTGAAATAATTAAAATTCTTAAAAACCCTAGAGATATGGTTATCGAGTATTCTTCTACAGAACAAGAAATAAAAACATTTACAAGGATGACTAGGAGTGTTGCAATAAGGATTTCCTTTGAAGAAAGGAGCACATCAAAAGAGGCAATACAATCTATCCTAGAGCAGAGAAGTCCATCTCCTAAAGTTAAAAGGGTATATAACAGGAAAAAGAGAAGAAAAACTACGGTTGATTCAATCATTATTGAGCCAATCATTGATAAGCCTTCCAATAATACATCAATTAAAAAATGATTTGGGAAATCCTCTCAGAAAGAAAAACAAAAAAATCCATAGGAACAGGTGTCTATAAGACCACGTACTCGTATAACCAATAAATTGAAGTTAAAATAAAAATCGATTGTAGACCCTACTTTGAAAAATACAGTCCTCACCATATAAGATGATTCAGAGGGATCCTTTCTAGAGAATGAAGAAGGACAAACAGAGAGAGAATCCCATAATCCTGTTCTAGATAAGCTGAAGAAAAAAGATAAGAGATCAATGAAGACAGATCATAACATTCCTGAACCTGAAGAACTTAGTCAATCCTTGGAATTGGGAGATTTGGAACTTCACAGTTCCATGCCAATTGAATAAAATGTACATGATATACCTGAAATAGTTACAAAGGAACATGTGGTTTCATCTCAACCAAGTCAAGGTAAGAATATATTAAACTTACCATATTTAGATAATGAATATTCTGAGCCAGAAAAGAATGAGAATAACATGGAGGTGCCAGTACAAGAATCAATTACAACGACATAGCCTAGCAATAAAGGGGACAAGAAGATAAAGAATATTCAGAAAAAGTTGAAGAATTTTAGGAGCTTTATCAAGCACCTCAAACATGAAAATCTATGTTGAAAAAGAAGAGTAAGAAGGTCATGAAAAAGAAGGACAAGTTGGCCATCAAATATAATAACTTGTGTGCTTGGGATTATAATATATACCAAAACAATGGTAATTTGTTTATACAACACAAGAAATTGAAGAGAAAGTGGCTGCAGGAGAAACTCGAGAATCAAGATAGGGACAATCTCAAGTTACTCATAGAAGTTATTCAACATGTTCTATAAGGAGCAGTACAAATATTTCCAATGGTAAGTACCAAATGCTATCAAGGATCACAACAATAGAACAAATTAATTTTGGAGAAGGACATGACTCTAGCATATGTTTCAAAAAATTTAAGACTGAACTTCCAGTAGTGACTTCTACACGAGAAAATTCAAAAGCGCAATCAAAAAACTTTTGAGAATGACAATTTTTGCACTATTTTGCGAATTCCAAATATGTAGCGTTTCTAGAAAGTCGTTGATCCTATTGAAAACCCTCAATCACAGGTTTATCTGCTTTCTAAAGTTTGTATATGCCAAATATGGGATCAAGATCTAAGATAGGAGGTGGTCAAAGGGAAAATCTTAGAAAGTGAATCTGGAACTGAAATTCAGATTTCATGCTCCAAATTAGGAAATCCGATTATGATATCTATAGATACTATTTTGTTTCTAAGTTAGGTTCAGATCCGTTTATTTTGGATCTTAGATATATTTTTGAATTAATTTTCTATCTATAAAAGACAAAATGAAAACTGAAAAAAAGTAGTTTTGGTTCAGTTACGTGATTGTAAAGATATATCTTATATACAAAACTGTAGACTTAATGAATGTGTTTCATTATTGAAGAAATCATGTGAGTTTAGCATCAAATTGTGTCTCTTGTGTTTATAAGCCTTTTTTCTTTCCTATTTGCATGAGATGATTATTGATGTAGAATACATTGATGGTCCATGAAGTATAGATTAATGAACAATAAGTCTTTACTTTGATTGCCTGTATTTCATAACTTTCATTCGACTATTACAAATTCATAATTGGAAATATTTTCTAGTTATAGAATATTCAATCTTGTGAATGTATTGATTGAATAGCTTGTGAAATTAATATATTTACATTTGTTCTTCTCTGTTCTTCCTTCTTTCTCTTATTTGATTCAAAGTTTCGGAATGTTTACCTCACTTTCCTTCAATCCATGAGATGTAGTAAATGAGTCTAAGAGTTATCATTGATTTTAATATCCGAACCCCAGTTATTTGATCCACCAACCAAAATACCAACTATTATATTTTGAGGTTCCTAGGATTTACTTTATTGCAGTCAAGAGTAAATCTAGGAGCTAATAGGAACTTTGATTCACATGGAACCTTTTACCCATGATGAATATAAAGAGGCATACAAAGAAGATGAGGAATTCAAGGAGCTATTTTAGCAGCTATAGGGAGAAATTCATATAGAAAAAGGTGACATAAAGGCTCATTATCATTTATAGAATGGGTTAATATACAATATCAATAAGCTTTGTGTCCCTAAAGGTGAATGAATTCATCTTATCAGAGAGGCTCACACCTCCAAGGTTGTACGACATTTTGGTGTTGGGAAGAAAGTTATCAACTTATAGATGTATGTGTATTGGCCCATAATGCAAGAAGATGTAGCATGGTATATTAAAGGATGTATACTTTGTTTTACTAGCAACCCAAGTAACATGAAGCATGGTCTATACTATTAGTCCTTGATTTTGCAAATGACTGATAAGAAAACCTTTTCCCTGCCCTATCCTTTCCTAAATTTATTCTATGCTCTTTTTCTTCTTCTATAGTTTTTAAAGTGTGCTTGCAATATTCTTTTTGAGTGTTTTTAACATGCATTAGTGTGATCAAGCTTAGAATTAGACTTATAGGATCTTTCCATCAAGTCAAAAGTATTTTTCTCATTTCAAATTTGAAATTTTGCTTATGGGAAAAGGCACTACAAGAATAGTGCTATTCTTGTAGTGCCAGGAGTAATAATTATTTCACATGTGCCACTTCACAAGATCATGTCAGAGGATGCCCAAGATCTTATCCTAAAATCCAACATGATTGATGATTAAAGATCAAAGTCATGTCCTCAGTTTTATACTCATTCGAAGAGATCAGGGTTGTACTCCTTCACTCTAAATCATATCACAGGTCGCCAACCTCTTCCACAACATTTTCAGAAAATCTATAGTTGTTGCTAACAAAAACCCTAGACAGACTTTGAAATTCAGTGATCTGCATTATGAAACCTAAGAAAAGCGGGAAAGTTACCGGACTAGAACTAGAGGGCATTGAATTTCTTGAAACTTACCCAGAGATTTCACAAAGGCTCATAAGGGCAGGGTGGTTTAACTTCTTCTCAATGCTATAGGGATATCATGAGGGAATTTCTTTGATATTTGTAAGAAATTTGACGACACAACATAAAGTGCAGGGGAGGAAAATGGACAATCACCTATGACTTCTTCATACAAAGGGAAAACGTTCAAATTAGAGCCAAAAGATGAATATGATACTATGGAAGAACAATAAAATGATAGGAAGTGTAAACAGGTAGCAGATCACCCCATGAAGCATGTGACTAGAGATTCCAAAAAACTAAGTATAAAGTCCAAAACCTTACCCAAATCATCTTTGAAAAAGGGCTATTCAACAGATATTGAAAATCATCCATTTGAGGTTGAGATCAAAACATAATTTGATTGTTTCCTAGAGACAGAGCTGCAAGATTATCAGGGGATTAAAATGTCAGATAATGTTGAAGCATAGGAGATTGATGGTAGTTCATATTATAAAGAGTACAAGCATGATTTCAAAGTCGAAAAGCCTAGGTTCTCTATTGACTTGAATTGGTCTTCTCTAGTTGAACAACATCTATAATTCAGAATGGAAACAAGGAATGAAAATGACATGGTGAAAGAATTAAAAGCTACAATTAGGCCAGCAAACCACATAAAAAGAAGAAAAAAACAAAGGAAGATTTGGAAATTCACACCCATGATGAATTTTCTTGTCTCAAATGATGATCCCGAAGACAACAAATGAATCCATATCAAAGAATCAAGAAAAAAGGAGAAAGACATAAATCAAATATAAATAATACTCTTTTTGTTTTTCTTTGTTTTAGTCTTTATCTTCAAGAGAAGTTTTTGAAAAGATGGAGATGGATTATTTGAAAAAAAAGAGGTTTTTGTTGGTAACGAGACCCTTCACAAAAAAATCTCTCGGTTTTTACACATATATCACAGTTTAATAGGTTCGTATATATCTTTGAGGCCTATTTTTCAGAGATTTCACAATAAATGATTTCCTGTTTTAGTGACCAATGTTTTTCGAGGTTTCAAAGAAGATGGAGATGAATTTTTGGAAACCAAAAGAGGTTTATGTTGGGAACAAGCCCCTTCAAAAAAACCTCTCTCAAGTTTTACGTATCTATCACATTTTAAGAGGTTCAAATATATATTTGATGCCTATTTTTCGGAGATTTCACAATAAATGATTTCTTGTTTTAGTGACCAATTTTTGGCAAAGTTTCAAAGCAGCTGGAGATGAATTTTTAGAAACCAAAAGAGGCTTTGTTGGGAATGGGCCCCTTCACAAAAAAATCTCTTGTTTTTTACACATATATCACATTTTGGGAGATACAAAGAGATTTTTGGGCCCTATTTTTCAGGAATTTGCCAGATTTATTTTCCTAAAAAATCTCATGGACAACAATTGATAAGCCACCTCATCAATTCGACTTGGAGATCAAATATGATCTCCTCCTTGATTATTTGAAACAAGAAACTAAATATGGATGAGGAGGTTTTCAGATCCATTTCTTTTGGATCTTGATAAATATGTATTCCTTCTATATAAACAGGGTAGAAGGAGAAGTTAAAAAGTGGGGATGGGTTGGGAACCATTAGCCAGTTTTGAAGAACACTCTATTGTAAAGACAACCATATATTTCAATTGGTACTAAATGCTAAAGGAAATCTTATGGTTAGATTTCTAATTCTTGTCTATTTATCTATCTTTTACCTACTTGAATGCATGTTAATCTTCTGCAATGCATATGATGTATCTTGTTTATGAGTAAGACAGTGAAAACTTTACTGATTGTTTGTTCATAATCAGATTTTCTTTCTAGTATTTTTCTCTTGTGTCTTGAATGATATTTAGGATCAAGAGTTTCATGTGTGAGTGGAAAAATTGAAAGCTTACATATTTCCCCTTTCTTTATATTGCTCTTGCTATCTGATCCATTAGATTGACTACCATTTACTAAGCCATCGAGATATGCTTTTTCTCTTGCATGTTTGAGACAAATATTTCACATTATCCTTAACCCAAACTCCAATCAGTTCAAAACCTAAATGAAAAATTTACCCATAAAACCATTGCAATAACTTTATGATGCCCTATCTTTCCCTCTCATAGTCAAGTACAACTTTCAGGACTAACATATACCATCCCTTACCTATACCCACTTGACCTTGGGAAAACATTGCCATGGATTTTGTGGGAGGTTTACCAACAACCAGGAAGATACATGAGTATCTAGTTGTGATATTTGATAGGTTCATCAAGATGTGCATTATCATGCCTTGTAAAAAGATTGTCAAAGGACAAGGAGCAACAAACATGTTCTTTGAATAGGTTTGGGTGCAATTTGGGATACCAAGGAGTATCATCTCAGATAGTGATACCATATTTCTTAGTACATTTTGGACTACATTGTGGGATAATATGGACACTAAGCTGAATAGGTCTATGACATTCCATCCACAAACAGATGGGCAAAAAAATTAGTCAATAGGAATTTGGTGTATATTTTGATGGGTTAAAATTAGAAGCATCCAAAGACCTAGGATAGAAATATGATCTACATAGATCACTCTTATAATAGAGAAATCAACACTTCTATTGGTAAGTCACCTTTTGAAATTTGCTTTGGATATTCGCCACCTTCACCCTTGGATGTTGTATACGACAACAATGAGGAGTGAGGGAGGACCTCATAGGAGATGCATTGAGAGAAGAAAAAAATGTTGAGAAGATTAGGAAAATCCATTTATAAGTACAGGAAACGCTAAATAAGTCACAAGAAAAATATAAGGCAAGACATGATCAACAGATAACCGAGAAGTCATTCAAAGTGGGACATAGAGTTTGGTTATCACTGAACAAGGAAAGGCTACAAGATTTTGGTAAGAAGATAAAGTCTTTGTGGTATGAACCTTTCTATATATTGGATAAGGTGGGAGATAATGTTTACAAACTCAATCTACCACCACATGCACATTTACTCAGTAGTGAATGTGGAGAATCTCAAACTCTATGAGCCTTCCATGTTGGATCGAGAGGAGGAGAAGGTCCTACCTTACATAGAGGACTTAGCACCGGATGCTTAGGAAGAGTTGGTAGAGGAAACTATTTTTCATAAGAATTCCATAACTACAATACAAGGGCAACATGACCTTTGGAATTTTGGTTTGAAAGGACAACTTCCAGGAAAAGCAAAGTGGCAATCCAAGGAGAAGGTAGAGGAAAAATTTCCTCACCTCATTCAGTAAATATTTTGGGGACCAAAATTCTACCTAAATGGGGAGGTATGATATGGATTGGATTAGTGTAAAATATTCATCTATCCCAATGCTTTCAAAATTGAAAAAAATTAGAGGAATCGTCTTACAAGGTCATTTTAATGGTAGGTCCCAGTTTGGAAAATTGAGGTTTGAAACCTTCTAGAGCCATTTTGAGGCACCAAACATAATGTTTTGGGGTCAAAACTTTCCCAACTTTAGATTGGACCACTTAATTCTATTCTACACACCAATACCTTTCCAACAGTTCAAGAATCACATCCATTAGATCTCGTATGAAAATGTCATTCCTCCCACAAGTTGACCTACCTTGTTGACGACTATGGTACAAGTGAATGTAACATCATCCCCCATTACTCGTGCATATGGGGATAACCACATATGTAATTTAAATATTCTAGAAAGTACAAAACCTTATCACAATTGAGGGTTGTGAAAGTCAAAACCCTACCCTTAGATGACTATCGAGTGATGTTAAATATCAGGTTGCTAATAGGAGAAGGGGTTCTATTATTTTGCATTGTATTTGTTCCATAGTTGAGAAGAGAACATGGAGTGGTATTTGAGAGCATAACAGAGGAGGATACATTCTATAGCATCCATACAGGCCACAGTGTCAAAGGAAACTCCACAAAGAGTGCCTCTTTCTTTGTACTTACATTTGAAGAAAAGAGAGTAGATCGACCTCACCTTCTAACTGAGTTTTCTCTGGTATTGGATTTCCCAGGTTGTATCTTGTGTTTATTTGTGGGTGGTGTGTGAGTGTTTATTTATGTTTGTTTTTTTCATTTCAACTATTTCAGAAATTTTAAGCAAAAAACCAATAATTAAAGAATCTAATATCTAAAGGAAATTAACATTCACAGTAAATATTTTAGTATTTTGTTAGATTTGTTGTGAAAAATTGTCCATTGGAATAGCCACGATCATTACATATCAATCTCACTCAAAACAATAATAAATGGATTTCACAAGTCGACAATAGGCAATGTATCATACATATAATATTTTATGCCATTGCCACCATTTCCATTGTTATTTATCCAAGTATAAGACTCCCACCCTAAGTTTCATCATGCCATTAATAATGTCATGGAGGGTGAAGAAGTGTTCCATCTGGGCAACCCAACTAGTGTGGTAGAACCCATCAAACTTGTTCACATCTTTTTTGGGAAAGAGATGCCCCATAGGTTATCTGTTCCTATGATGATCATGAAAAGGCGGCTCTAGGAAAGAGCCTCCCCCATGAGAAGAGTTATCCCCTTCCTGTGGTTCTGGTAGGTCCAATTTGTTAGGTAAAACTTGACTCAATAAACGAGTCAAAGTTGTTAGGTCAACAATAGCACTTTTAGGCACATGGTATTCATGACCCGTGGTATTGAGCATGTGGTATTTCATGTAATGAAGCCTTTAAATAGGCTTAGGAGACTCCATTGTAATGGGTTAGGACCTAAGCGGTGAAATTTCACTTGGTCAACTTGGTTGGGTTTGGTCAAGGACCCAATAGATCTATTGGATGGTTTTTCCCAGTTTGGGTTTTCTAGGATACATCACGTGTCTTACGTATTTTTGCTATGTTCTGGTTGATTTTTTTTCTCTCGTTTTTTAATTCTTTTCAATTGGTATCAAAGCACGATTAATTTAGACTCTCTATAGAGAGTGGCCTGGGTGTTTCCTTACTAGAGAAACCCTCGATTGTTAGGTTACATGATGAAGTGGTGGAGATCGATTTGCTGCTTGGATGCCTAGCTTTGAAAATAAATGCATGGATCGATTATTGGATTTATAGATCGGTTTCTTAAATTCACATATATATTGATATCTAGTGTACATCCACTGGAAAAATATGAAGCCATGCTTCAAACATACCGCATACATGAGGTGGATAGAGAATTGCGCATTGAGAGGAGGTGATTTAGTGGTTTGATGAAAGAGACATGTGTGAGATAGAATGGGAGCATGTTCCATTGGGTGATTTCAACATGCATTCAATTAGGATTGGTAGATGAAGGTTATCAATATTATGAATTGAAGGTTAAATAATACAGGGTCCTGTATTCGATGCAACAATATGTGTGCATGGTTGATTTTTTGGGTTGCACCAGGGGATTAGAGCAAGCCCCGTTTATAAAATTTCCAAATGGATTATCTCTTTGGAAGGTGAGAATCCATAGGAGTGCATGGATGGTTCTCCTAAAGATCCTGTCATGAAAGTGAAGGGTGGACTCACCATAGATTCTTCCATAGTTCAATCTAGTTCTTTCCTTTACAAAAACCTCATGAATGTTGTTGATATTCTAGGAAAGTTCGAGGAAAAACATTATGATAGGTCTGTAGATCAAAGTACCTTGGTCCTAGTGAATACAAAGCTGCATTGGAGGAGTAGCGGGTAGTTGTGAGCGAGTGGAGGGAGACCCAAGGGAGGAAATTGAACCACTAACACAATGAGCCTGCAATGGAAGTTGTTTATCTTATGTGTGATGACCATTATTCTATTTACAAGCGTGAGGAAGATGAGAATTAGGGTCGAAATCCCTTCTCCTCCTAGTTTAGGCGATCATGGGTAGTACTGGATTATAATGTTGGTTGCTACAGTGGAGCTCTCTTCCAATGTTGAGGAGATGAAGGACCTAGGTTGTCTTTGTTGTAAATGTTTGTTATCCACTGTGGGAAAGTTTGGATTTAAGACCATGATTTAGTAGGCGGAGATGTTCCCAAAGGAGGGTGTTATTTTGGGGTCAAGGAGAATGCATTTGAAAGCGTTATGTGAATATGGGGCCAAGGGTAATAAGAAAATCCAACACAATTCTAAGAAGTGAGAGGATGGCGACATAAGTGTCGGAATAGAAATAATAAAAAATATTATTATTATAATGGATTTGAAAATATTTATTGCATGTAAATGGGAATACGACTGTAAGACCTGGCTAGGAATGCGTAACTATAGTAACTTACCAGTAAAGTCTAGACGTATAACTAGGTGATAGTGGCAACATGCAGGATTATTGGATAAATTTGAGGGGGATGGGGCCTAGAGGTGAGCGGTGGAGACTCACTTGGTTAGTTTGTCCGGATTTGGTCATGGAAAACCCCAAGTCAAGATTAAAGGGGGGAATGGTAGGTTAAACATGAATCGTTAAAAGAGTCAAAGTTAGGTCAATAATAGTGGTTTCAGGCACATGGTATTAGTGATCCGACTTGGTTGGGTTTGTTCAAGGAACCAATAGATCTATTGGATGATTTTTCCCGGTTTGAGTTTTCTAGGATACATCGCATGTCTTATGTATTGTTGCTATGTTTTGGTTGATTATTTTGTTTCTCTTGTGTTTTAATTCTTTTCACAATTGAGTTCCTTTTCACTTACAAAGTGCCTCAAGTTGGGGTGGTAGGCGTGGAGGGAGTCTCTTTGAGCCTGGAGGAAATACGATAGCTTTCTACACTTGGGGATTGGGGAATGTATCTAGCAATGTTACTGAAGCTTATGCCTTAAGGAAAGGTGTTTGTATTGCAATAGAACGAAATGCTACTAAAATTGTGGTTCTTGGGGACTCTATGATGGTAGTTCGAGAGATCATCAAGAAAGCTCAATCTAACAACAATGTCTTCAACAATATTATCTCTTGCACCCTCTCTCTCATTGAAGGCTTCAACAATTTTAGAATTTTGCATGTTAAAAGGGACCTAAATTCTGTAGTGGACCATTGGGCTAAGGTTGGGTCAAAATCAAAGGGCGACATTATAGAAATAAATGGGACTAGGGGGCATTGTCCATCCCATATTCTGAGACCTTCCTCTTTAATTGTGTTGACATTGTGGCAGTCAGAGTGGATAGTCATTTGTTTTATACTCTCTCTCGCACATTTGCAGAGTTATGGTGTTGATATGGTTATTCAATTTGCTTCGTGCATGCTCGTCCTTTTATGTGAACTCCCTCTAGCAATGGATTTCTCTTCTTTGGTATTCAAGAGGGTTTCTTGATTTTCAACTCATTTTGGGGTGTTGTTTCTTTGGGATTTGTTTTAGTTTCTGGGTGGTGGTGGTGGTGGATCCTTTCAGCTCTATTGAATTCCATCTTTTGATTATCTTTTTTAAATATGGAATTGGAGGCCCTTCACCAAGTTCTGGGTGGTATGGTTTTTTCTGTTTGTTGGTTGTTGAACTTAGCGATGGATCCAAACTAGAGAGAAATTAAAAGAATCCTCCGGTGACATGAGGAAATATCTCAAGCAAACAACTCTACTTTACAACAGATCTTGATAAAGCTTTGGTTTCCTTAAAGAATCTCCTAGATGTTTAGACAAGACAGATTGATGAGATGGAATTTGACATTCAACATATCAAGTCTCTTATTCTTCCTTAGTGTTCGGCCTCTACTTCAATTAAACCAGGTTTACTTGAATTAACCAAGGTGCAGTTTTCTCCCCTTGCAAAGGTAACATGGTTAATGGCATTGAGGATCACGACACAACTCCTATGGACATAGAAGACATAACTCTCCAACAGACCAATGTACCAAAAATTTCAGGACTTTAATTCTTCTTATCAATGAATCTATTTCAACTTCTCTTTCTCTTAGTCTAGTTTGTTAAAAAGGTTACCGGTTAGTCCGAGTGAGAAGTTGATAGAGAGCTTTGCCTTTTGTATTTTCTGCGTGGTTTGTTATAAATTATGTATCATACAACAATCACATTGCTCACAACGTTCCAAGGGGTTAAAGCTTATTTTTCTTACTTTAATGGCGGGTCTTAACAATATTCTAATTTTGGTCACCAATTTTTCATTACGAAAAGGCTTAGGACTAATCAAAATTAATTCAACTTTAGTCTGCATCTCGCGTGTGGATGTAATTCCACCGAATATTAAGGATTGTGATAAATAACCACAATTGTTGAACCTTGAGTTTGTTGGTGAAGTCAATCGTTCAATATTTTAAATACAGTCAATGGGATTATGGTTGAACAATGAGAGAGAGAGTTGTGATGTATTTTTAAAATTGGGTTATTATTAAAATATTTATAAAAGATTTAAAAAATATTGTATTGAAAGATAAGTGTATTTTATGTAAATGAGAACAAAATGTGTAATATAAATAGTTTATGTAATTTTTTTTTTTCATTTAATAAGCATTAATAAAGATTAAAAGAAATAAAATCAAATATAAATCTATTTTAACTTTTAATATAATAAGTAGTGATCAGAATTAAAATAAATAATGATGTAATATTTTTTGTTTGATTCAAAAGTTATTGATATACCTAGATATCATCCTTGCATCGAGAGTAGAGGAGTGCTCTACAATTTAATATGAGGGAGATCTTGAGAGATTAACATTATGTTATGTGAGATAACATTACAATAAAAAAAATACCAATAATAAAAATAAAGCCTTTTTTTGTTAAGCTATCCACACAACTTTGTATTAATTGTAAAATGAACCGTATAATGACTGTCTTGTTGGTCTGTAGCTAGGGAAACCAGACTAGTAGCAAAAAATCATTTTATTAAGTTCAATTTGCTTGAAAAACCGGTTTAGCTTGAAACTACATGCCATGAGATGTCCAAAACAAACACCAGTGTAGTAAAAATCGGGAGTTATCTGCGTATTACAAACATTACTAGTGTGAGACAAGTAGATGGCGTCCAACCTTTTAAACTATATAAAAAAAATGTAAACTGTAAAAACATAGTGAAATCAGACCAAGGGAGGATGGTCATCCACTATAGGCACCTGGGGTTGCAGATAATCCATCTTGGAGAAGTCCAGACCCGCCATCTTTCCTGTCATCAAATTGAGTTTATGGTCCACGAGCTTAATTTGAAGTTGCACATCGTCCAACTAAATGAGAACTTCTTGGTGTGCCTCATTCCCTTGAATCAGATCTTTACCCATGAGCATCTTCAAATGCCATTAGAGTTTGATGGTCTTGTAGTATCTGGATTCCCTAGCACGAGAAGAACTAGGGTCATGAATCTAGGGCTAGACATTTGCGTTTACCTCCACATTAGAGATGCCCCACTTGAGAACTCTCACGTCCTCCTCAACCAGATCAATTTCGACATGAAGCTTAGGAGGAGTGTGGGCCTAGTATCTGGTAGTATATTCTTCAGCCTCAGTTGTAGTCCTAGGGAGAGACATTTGGTTGCACCTACCTCATGCACCATATAATCAGATAGGGAGAAGTAGCAAAGCCAGAAGGGGCATGGAGAAAATCCGATCGAGGAGAATCATGGGTTGTAAAAATGAGGATCCGAAAGAGTGGCCAAGGAAGGGGCTAATAAAACCCAAGGGCCAACACATGGCGATGACAACTCGGGAAACTTCCTTTGTACTAGTTGGGGTTTTCCATAACTAGCAATGAAGCCAACCCAATCCTAAAGAGCTAGGAGAGGACATGAGAGTTAACAACTACATAGAGGAAGGACATCATCAAATGAGGGAGCAACCAAGTTAACACATGCATGAGGCGACATGATGAGGGAGGGGGCCAGTTGGTGGGATGTTGATCTCCAGGAGGATAGGTGGGTGAGCATGTTGGGGTCTGGTCCCACCGTCCCATCTCTCCTCTAACACCCGATCCAGTGACACAATAATAAAAATATAGTCAGATCACTTAAGAAAAGACAATTACACGTACCATACAAAACTTGACATGGAATGAAATAATAGAAAAAACATAAACCTTAAGAAATTAGATCCCTCACAATGCTTGATAGATAGAGGTTTAAGATGAATCTACATTGGTTATTAGTGCAATGAAAATAGTTTTGATTAAAAACAAATTAAGATGAAAAAGTTTACCTATAAAAATTATAAACAATTTACAATAAAGTATCATGAAAATATGTAAAATAATATAAAGCTAATAATTAAAAATGCAAAAAAAACTTAAAAAATCAATTATAATAATAATTATATATATATATATATATATATATATATATATATATATATATATATATATATATATATATATATATA
>ML793517.1:323425-367544 GCA_009831015.1 Picea engelmannii
CTGGTGGAACGCATGCAGTTCCATGGGTGACAAGTGTCAACCCTGACACATGCGAATAAACGACCAGGGTGAGCCGTGAGAAGGGTTCCTCCTCCATTCTACCCGGGGGTGTAAACGCGTATGGAGCCTGGATAGTACGACCAACCTGATTCCTGTAGAGAACATTGGGGTGTCCCTGCGATTTGAGAAGGCTGTGTCTGGCTCTGAGAAAACCTGTGTGAGCATTCCCTGTTCCGAAGCTGTGACCGTGAGACCATTATGTGATTGCTGAACTAGTGGCGATTGAGCCTGTGTCTGTTTTCCCTGTGGGATTGTTGAGGCTACGCAGTACTGGACTGTGTGTGTGGCTGGTTGGCCTGTGAGCGACTTCCTCCTGGTGAGAGAGTGCGCAGAGGAAGGAGAGAACTCCTGGAAGGAACCTTGTAGCTGCCATAGAGCCCGGAGACTTCCGGTCCGTCCTGTTCCTGTAACCCAAGGTAAGGGAGATTAGCAACCGAAGGACTGTCTAGGTGACAGAGAAGGTGTATTCTTCTGGGGTGGAACATGCATGTAGGGAAGGAGGGTCTGTGGGCAATGAGCGTGGGAGGTTCCTGGGAGAGAATCCCTTCCTTGTGGTTGTGTGTTGTTTTCCCTATAACCTCAACCTAGACTAGGATTCCTTGCCTTGGGGTGGAGCTTAGTCCCAGCTCAGGGGTGACCCACTGCTGAGCTGATGAGCAGTGTGGTCTAAGGCTGGGAGGTTCGTGGAAGGCCTGCACTTGGTTGGTGGATTCTACCACTGTTAAAAGATAAGTATCTGTTCATGTTTTAATCATGTTTTGCATGACTGTGCTGCTTATGTATCATGTTTTCCGCTGTGTATATGAATTAGTATGATAAGGCTAAATGCTTGTTGAATATGGCAGTAACTCATATGAATACTCTGTCTAGAATGTGTTTATTTTTTTAAATGCATGGGATTTATAATACCTGTAATAGTTATGTACAAAGGGGTGTTATATCATAATGAGCGTTAAGAAAGTAAAGTGCCATAATGAGAACCAAAATTGATACATAATAATAAGTATCCACAAAGTGCACAAGAGTCTAATGTCATATTGAATACCAAAAATCAAATATCACAATCAATATCCACAACATACTTAACAATAACTAAAATTTCTTTATTAAAATATTTATTATATTAAATACTAAAGATAATAGGTATCCACAAAATATGTGGAAGTACCTAAATTTTTCTTATTAATGTGGAAGTACCTAAATTTTTCTTATTAAAATATTTATAGATAAAGTACAAGCTTGAAAGTTTCATAAAACCATTTTTTGTTTAATCAAGATCAGAAAAAACAATACTACCCCTTGCAATTATAGTTGAAAGAAATTATGAAAATATTGGTTGAAAATGATCTCACATCACATACTTAATAGTTGGCTAATCAAGATAAGGGATAAGCAATTCCAATTCATTTTAGATTGTATTCGTCAAATGTAGACAAGATGAAACACTAACACAATTTTAAATAATTCTAAATGAACACAATTTCCAAACTTGTTCTTATTCCTAATGAAGAGTCTCATTCATATTAATATCCTAATGTAAACTAGTGTTTATGCTGCACCAAGTTCCAAGTTCACCAAATTCTCCCAGGTTGATTGCAATAGGAGCCTTTGATTTTGATATCTTGTTTTTACTGCATATCTATGTTATGTATCTCTTCTCTAATAAGACCTATTGAATGTAAACTAGTGTTTATGTTACACAAAGTTCCAAGTTCACCAAATTATCCCAGGTTGATTGCAATAAGAGCCTTTGATTTTGATATCTTGTTTTTACTGCATATTTACGTTATGGATCTCTTCTCTAATAAGACCTATTGAATAACGAGATTCTCGAGAAGACAATTTTTTTATAACTTTGGTTTCACCATTATGGACATGCTATCTTTTTCTGTAGGTCTTTGTGTCATTTACAGGTAATACAATATAGGTTATTGTCATTTATAGGTAATACAATATAGGATTTGTATCTACCTTTTATGCCATGAGAGAGGCTCTAGGGAAAGCTTATGATAAACCCACTCTTGAGTCCTTTTGTGCTGCTTTGATTAGAGAGGAAGATAAGCTTATACAACTTGGAGTGATCAACACTGTAGGTACCTATAACAAAGCCTTAGTTGCCCAAAATAAAGATAAACCCAAGTATCCCAAGAAGCAACATCCTCGCTACAACAACAAGCAATCTAAGAGTCCCAAACCGGCTCAGACAACTTCAACTCCTAATTGTGACAAAAGAGCAAAATATAAAAATAAGAAGACTGACAGACATTTCAACTTTTGTGATAAAGATGGTCATGATGAGTCCAAATGTTTCAAGAAGATGGTTTCTTTAGAAGCAAAGATGAAGAAGCACAACATCAATATTGATTCTACTTCTTCTTCTTCTTCTCATGGACATGCACTTTCCGCTTCTGGTTTCTCCTTAAACACACATTCTACTTCTTCTTTTGATGAGTGGCTTATTGATTCATGAGCATCTTATCATATGGCTAAGGATAACGCCACATTTTCTGCTCTAAATGAATGTAACACGAAGAAAATATTTGTTGGTCATGACAGATCTCTTAGTGTTGTAGGATCTGGAACAATTCAAGTAGATAATGGTCATTTCAATGATGAATTATGTGTTCCAAGTCTTTCTTGTAACCTTCTATCAGTATATCAAATCACTCATTCAGGTGAAGGTAAACTGTAGAGTTTTCACCTCACCAAGTTGTAATCAAGGATCTAAAAGATCCTAATCTTTTTCTTGCAACTAAAATTGCTGATGATATTACCAGGTTGTACAAGTTTGACAACTTTGGGTCATCAAATTTTTCATCAGTTTTTGTTTCTCATAGTGATGACTTGAACAAAATTTGGCATGAGCAGTTTGGTAATCTAAACTATTGCTCATTGAAACAACTATGTAATCAACATATGGTGACTGGTCTTCCTCTTGTTTCATGCAAAGATGGTGTTTGTGTTGGTTGTGTTCTCGGAAAACATCATCAGGAAAATTTTGACAAACGTGCCTCTCGGCATGCCTCGGGCCCTTTATAGCTTGTTCACAGTGATTTGTGTGGTCCATTTTCTTCTCCTTCTTTTTCTGGGTGCAAGTATTTCTTAACTTTCATTGATGATTTTTCCAGACGTACTTGGGTTTACTTCTTAAAACTCAAGAGCAAAGTTTTTGACAAGTTTCTGGCCTACAAGGCCCTTATAGAAAATCAAGCTGGACATCAAATTCAAAAGTTAAGAACATATAATGGAGGCGAATATGTGAACAATAATTTCACAAGTTACTGCACTACACAGGGCATCCAAATGCAACACGTTGTTCCATATACACCACAACAAAATGGTGTTGTTGAGAGAAAGAACCGCACATTAAAAGAAATGGCTAATTGTATGATCCAATCTAAGGGATTAAGTCTAAAGTATTGGGTAGAAGCAATCAACTATGAAAATTACATAGTCAATCACACTCCCACAAAGGCTCTTAAAAATATAACACCGGAAGAAGCTTAGACTAAAATTAAACTACATGTAAGTCACTTCCGTGTATTTGGCTGTATAGGATGGGCTCACATTCCTGATGAGAAAAGGAAAGCATTGCAGCCTAAAAGTGAGAAGTGTATATTTGTTGGTTATTCTGAAGATGTCAAAGGTTATAGACTTCTTCAACCACATTGTAATGAAATTATTCTTAGAAGAGATGTTAAATTTGATGAAAATCTCTTGGCCTGTGAGCGTAATTCGGTGGTTGTACCTTCTTCGGCTTGCGAGCCATCTTCGGCGTTTGTGCCTTCTTCTATTCCTATTCTGGTTTCTTCTTCAGATGATGACAGTGAGGATGAAAATCCACCTCCGCCTGCTGAGCTTCCTCCAGATGATTCCTTTGAACCTGAACAAGCACCAGTTCCACGACTTCCTAAATGGGTCTGTTCAACATGAGAAGCAGTTGGTGATCTTGTCGGTGATCCTTCAGATCAGCGTCGAACACGTTCACAGTTCCAATGAGCCTCTTCTCTTTTGGCTCAAGTTTCATAGATTCATGATCCAGAGACATTTGTAGAAGCTTCAGGTCATCTAGATTGGGATACAACTACAAATTAAGAGTATCGTTCTTTAATGGAAAATGATACTTGGGATCTTGTACCTCTTCAAAAAGGAAGAAAACTTGTCAGATGTAAATGGGTCTACAGAACTAAGTATGCATCAGATGGAAGTGTTGAAAGACACAAGGCTCGATTAGTTGCCAAAGGATTCTCCCAAGTTGAAGGAATTGACTATAATGAAACCTTTGCCACTGTAGCCAAAATGAATTCCATCCACCTTGTTTTTGCCCTTGCTTCCTCACATAAATGGGAGGTCAATCAGATGGATGTTAAATCCGCCTTCTTGCATGGCGAATTGAAAGAATAAATCTACATGGAACAACCTCCTAGCTATGTTCAGAATGACTCTAGCCTTGTTTGTCACCTTAAGAAATCTCTTTATGGTCTTAAGCAAGCTCTCCGAGCTTGGTATGCCAAAATGGATAACCTAATTGTTGACACCATATTCTTTAGATGCCATTCTGATCCTAATGTTTATACCAAGAAAGTAGGAAGCCATCTCATAATCCTTGTCCTTTATGTTGATGACCTTATCCTTACTGGTAGTGACTCAAAACTTTTAAACCATGTGAAAACCAACCTTAATAAGAAATTTGAAATGATAGACTTAGGTTTTTTGCACTATTTCCTTGGCCTCCAACATTTGCAAACCAATAAAGGAATTTTTATTTCCCAGTCTAAGTATTCTTATGACCTTCTTCGTAACTTTCACATGGACGATTGCAAACCAACCCCTTCTCCCTTCCAGTCTGGAGTCAAGCTTACTGCCACCTGTACTTCTCCTGAAGTTGATGCCACCCTATACCATCAGTTAGTTGGTAGCCTCTTATACTTGACTCATACCCGTCCTGATCTTTCCTTTGTTGTTGGTAGGGATTATTTTAAGGATGGAAATTTATTTTAAAATGTAGAAACCTTAGCGAATCTTACTAATCCTTCATATGCCAACTATAAATGTTTGGTGAAATTTTTATAAAAAACTTCAAATTTCTAAGGATTTTATATAGTTTATCTAAAATTTTGGCGATTTTTAAGGTAATTTTTTTTTTCCTTTAGAATTTGGGTGAATTATTTTTAGAATAGCGAATCTTTTTTGGGGAAAAACCATGGAAAATTAGCCCATGAACAAAATTTATCCCCTAAAATCATCCATGGTTGTTGGTCTTGTTGCCCGATATATGCAAACGCCTCATGAAAGCCATTGGAAAGCAACTAAAATGATACTTCTCTATGTTTGTGGTACAATTCAGTTTGGGATACATTACAGTTTAGGGGGGACTCCTTTATTGGTTGGTTTCAATGATTCAGATTGGGCCAACGACCCTGATGATCAGAACTCTACCATAGGTTATGTTTTTAGCCTTGGTTCAGGACCTGTCACTTGGGCCTATAAGAAACAATAGGCTATTGCACTTTCTTCAATAGAAGTAGAGTACTGAGCAACGATAAATTCAAGTCAGGAAGCCTTGTGGCTTTGACAAATCCTTTAAGAGTTTGGATTCGAGCACCAACATCCAAACAACCTTTGGTGCGACAATCAGAGTTCCATCAAGATCGCCAAAGACCCAGTTCAACATCAACGCAACAAGCACATCGAGCTACACATTCACTTCATCAGAAAGCTCATTCATGATCAAGTTATTGAAGTGCTCTTTTGCCCTACAAAAGATCAAGTTGCAGACATTTTCACAAAGTCTCTTATAGAAGTGAAGTTTTCCAAACTTCGATCTATGTTAGGAGTTCATGAAGCTGTCATTAAGGGGGGATAGGCTCTAATGCCTCCTTCCTTCTCCTATTTGTGTCAACATTGTAAATCCTTCAATCCTATCCCAAGTTGTTCTTAAGGGGGGATGTTAGGATATTTAGACACTTAGGAGTTAGTTAAGATCTACTTGGTCTAATATGTCGTCAGGTTAAAGTGTGTTTCTTAGTGTGTTTCTTTAGTATGCATTAGTATGCATTTGTAGTTAGGAAATCTGATGGTCACGATATGTTCCCGACATAGAGTGATCCGATGGTTCATACTCTCCTCGATCTTAACGACCATTGATATGTGGCTTAACACCCTATTGGTCCATGATCTCTATTTAAAGAGCATGGAGGGTCATTTGACGATGATCGATTGTGAGAAACGCTATTGTAAAATCTCTCTGTAATCTTTTTCTTTTTCATTAATAAACTACTCCAAGTGGCCGCGTTGGTTGGGGCCGTGGATGTTTCCCCGTAGGGGTTTTACCACGTGAAAACATCAGTGTGTTGATCTTTGATCTGGTTATGTGAGTGGTTATTGAAGGTGTTCGTCCTCTGTTGGAATACCTGTGTTGTCGAACAAACACATCTTGAACTCAATTTTTTTCTTCTTGAATATAAAGTTCCAATTTCTTTTTGGAAACAAAAATTGTATTTGGTTTCCCATTGCACCAATTTAATCAACCATTAATAAGTATCAATATGTAACTTACTTTAAATTTAAATTTAAATAATTATTAATTTGGATATTCACTATTATCTTAAACACAAAATCATTAAAAAAATATTAAACATTCCTAAGTAATATTTTAGATGCTAACCCATTGAACCTCATAATAAAAAAAATGTGATTGATGATTTTGAAATAAAAATCATGATGCTTGTTATTATCAAATTTCACCAACTATTTGTCACTATCAATGGAATCATTGCTTCATTAATATTATGACTTGATCATATTATCCCATCATTAAAATGATATGTTATAATGTGAAATTGGAGCTAGAAACCATTAGAAATTAGTTATGAAACAATTTGTTACTCRTGCAAGCATACATCCATCAAGCATACATCCATTATTAAAAATAACTATCATGGAGAGTTTTCTATAGATGGAATTTAGTGGTTTAGATTTGTCTTTCGATTGAAAATTCACTTTGCATTGGAGTTGAAGTTCAATATGTTTGACAATATGKTTTTTGTATATGTAATTCAATGATTCATAGACTTCTTTTAATAGCTCAAATTMATTGTGTGTTGGAATTGGTTTGACATGTTAGAGTTAAAGTTCCATATAATCATGCAAGATTTTATAGGTAAAACTATAAATATCACAACTAAATGTACTAGACCAATTTTGTATTATGGAACCTATGGGTTATGCACCCACTGYACTTTTTTGTGACACTCTAATTATGCCAGGCATTATGAATTTCAATCAGTCTACAATTCCTAATATAKTGMAACACCCTATGTATGAATTTCTTAACATGCATGAAAAATATTCTTTAATCTTTCTATCAATTTGTGTTTGTATTATTTCTAGAATACATCATGCTAGAAACTCAACTAGCAACTCCCATTTACAAAATTGTTCAAATTTATCATACTTGCACTACAAAAAACAAAATGAGGGCTTCATGTGTCATCTAACCTATTAAAGAACATCATTGAAAACATTGGCTATGGAATTTTTTTAGATAACAATTAATATAAATTCAACTACAATCCCATGCCCAATAATGGAAAACAATCTTTTGTTGATATACAACTATAGTTTATAGTTGGTTTCCTTCACCCACAATTCACTACCTCAAATAATTTAAATGAAACATTTATTTCAATATCTTGTATTTATTTTATGCTCAACTTTTGTTTCTTTATAAAATATTTAGGTGGTACAACACCATTAAACCCCGCCTATGTCAAAATCACTTTCTTTTAATAAATGAAAAAAATTATTCGTTCTTGTAAATCATTTTGTACATCCAAATATATGATCAACACTTTGTATTCACTATGTAATGGTCCTTAACCCATAAAATTGAATCACAAACAAGATATTCAAAGAAATATGAATGTAGAAGAACAAATACAAGAGACAATGAGGTTAATCTTGTGAAATATAGCCCTTGTATTGAATATTTTCAAAAGAGATAGAGAGCAATGTTCACGGGCCTCTTTGAGGGAGCAATTTATTATGAGAAAAGATCCAATTACAAGAAGAACACTTGAAAAAACATTGCATAGACTTCTAGCTTTATAAATAGTTTCTTCCTAACTACTTGTGGTCCCATCATTAATGAGAACCAACTACCTAATGGGTCTTATTCAATAAACAAGAACTTTTTACAATCATTAACTACCCATTAAATATCTAATGAACCTTATTCAAAGAAGGTATCCTCGTACATTAACTCCTCAATAACCCAAAGTAGGGAGATCAAGATAGTTCTAACATGATCGCCCCCCCCCCCCTTCAAAAGAAACATTGTCCTCAAAGATGGAGATGTGGATGTTGATTTTTGTAGAATCAGACAAGTACTTCCACATTGGTTTGTGTCTAACATGTGGAGGTCATCATTAATACCTCTCATAAATTTGGAAATTCACTTTAATTAAAGGAATTATTAAAGTGAATGCAATTTTATTAATTATTTGAGTTTAATTAATGAAATGCTAAAGTTATTACCATTACTGAATAAATGAATCTTATCCATTGATCTCAAGTGAGGCGAGATCTAATATCAACTATTGATCACTTTGGAGATTAGGTTTAGGGTATAACTCAAGATTATAAAAGGTAGCCAAGGTGAGAGAAGAAAACACATTCATTGGACATCTATTGGAGTCAGTGACTCATAGAGACAACAATGAAGGATTGTTTTATCAAGGATTGAATGTTAAAGGGTTGTGATTCAAGGGGATATCAACATAGGTGGAGAAGGGATTTCATCTGGAGATAAATTTCAAAGGAGGAAAGAGGGAAAGAGGACAATAACAAAAATATCTAGGTAGTAGGATAGTTGCAAGATAGATTTCGGTAGCAGGTAGAAAGAATAATCGTAGGAACGGTGCGTGAGACTAGTGCGTGAAAGAGACAAGTGCTCAAGGCTCACACATATGCTATAAACAAGTGAATAAGGGTGCATACATGACACATATACCCCAGGGACATACAAGGCCAGTCTGCAACATAGGATTTTTTTGGGTTTCGTTTGATGCAAGAGCATCATGGATAATTTTAATTTTCCCAAATTTTTAATAGGTTCTAGAAGATTTGTAAAATAGGCCATGTAGGGGGGAGTTTATTTTTCCATATAATGTATCAAATTTCCCATTTTAGCATGAAGTTAGAGAAGTTGAGTAGTTTTAGGGATAATAAGAATTTGTTAGTATCTTATCTAAGATTTGAGGCTACAAATCCTTCCTTTATGATTCGAGTTAATCCTCAGTTCATTATATAAATAAAGTTGTTGTAGTATGTAAAAGGGGATTAATGAAATAGAGAAAGGAGAGTACGAGGAAAGAAACCATGTAGGGAATGTGTACAAAATGTAATAGAGAAGGAGAATAAGGTTTTTTAATAAAATATAAGTTGCAAACCCATTTTACTATGCAATATTCTTCTTTCTTTGGTTATTTCCATTGAAGCCATGTACAAGAAGTGTGATCTTTTTTTTTGTTTTATGTTGGGATATTTGATATCCCTATAAATGTATGCATTATTGTTGAATTGATATGTGGTAGAGAGCTAGAGCATAGATCTAAGTCTTAATTGATGGAGCCTTTGGGAGCAAGAGTGGGTCCATTTAAGTCTCGGTGGAATGAGATCGAGGAGTCTGGGTCAAAATTCCTATGAATTTCATAAGTCTTGAATTCATAGGAAAATAGAAAATTCATGAATAAAATCACTGTGTACAGTCACATCATAAGTAGTTTGGAAACAAAAGAAAATTGCAGTCCGACTCAGAAGTAGATCGAAATTGAGGGACAAATTGAAAAGGATTGAAAGTAAAGTTCAATCCTGGAGAGTGGAGTTAACTAGAACAAGTACACATGGATTGACCTTAATCCAAAAAGAAACAATTTTTATTCGCACAGTGGCTTGATTTTTGGTCAACAAAATGATAAATGGTGAACATGTTTAATTTTCCGCCAAGAAAAGTCCATTAACTAGAATGGAACAATTTAAAAAAAGAAGAAGACACATTTCTATTATGTCCTAGGGTCGGTGGGCCAGTCATTCTAGTGTCCCAATGGTCGGGTTTCGATAGTTCTAAACCTCTCGGATTAGATTGATTCCGGTGGCCCAGTGGTCGGTGGATCGCTTAACTACAATAGTTAACATTTTGTTAACTCGATCAAACAAATATACAAGGTTTTTATTCTTTAATTCCCCAATGGATTAAAATTTCTAGTGCATGATTAATAGATATGTTAGTATCCATGTGGGGTTTCAAAGACAAAATTTTTCTTCATTTATGTTGATTCCACCAGTGTGAGGTTTTACATTTGTGAATGAGACTAGGACACAACTCCTGTAGTTTCCATTAAGAAATATATGGGATAAAGTATGAGAGAAATAAATAAAATGTATTAGATATAATTGGATATGAATTTACAAGAGATTGCATATGTATATTTATTGTATCAAGAGATCAGAGACATATAGAGCTTATATCATCCGAGGTTTGCACCAATTTTTGGTATCAGAGTGCAGGATGCTCTAAAAAAGAGATTGTAAAAGTTTTAGTTGAAAAATTTATTGTTGTATTATATATCCTGAAGAATATTGTTGTTGGTTGTATTTGGTCTATATTTTCAAAGAAAGTTGCATATTTTTGTGTTTGCGGGTGTTGCTGAGATGATGAAGATACTGCAGAAATTATGAGAGACAAGTGTATAAGGAAATATAAATGTTGAAAATCTACTGAAGAATATATGATTTTTTCTATTCAAAATATTGAAGGGAAAGAGTTGGTGGCTAGAAGAATCCCTTAAGCTAGAAAATCTTGAATAGTGGAGAGTGAGGAGCAGATAAATCTCATAGAGAATGTATAAATTAAATAGGGACCAAAGATACCGATATACCAGGTTCAGAGGAAGACCTAGGTGGGGTATTTAGAAAGGTAAAAAATACTTTCTATAGAGGAAGAGACATAAAGTGAGCATAATAAATCTTAGAGGAAAATGACAGTGAAAAAAAGGGCTTAGTAAAAGGGCATGCCACAAAAAAGTGAAAGAATAATGATCTGAGGAAGACGAAAATATGTGAAAAAGGATCTTGCAAGGATGGAACTTGAAATCATAAGTATTATAAAAGGTTAGAAGAGGAAACCAACAACAGAGGCATTGATGAAATATATGAGGAACATGGAAGAACATTTGTAGGCCATAGATAAAAACCAGGGAAGAGGAGTTGAAGTAGATGATATGAGTGATGAAGAATTACCATTAAAGGATATGGCAGTAAAAGAAAAACATGAAAGTGTAGAAAAAAATATCATAAAAGAAATTATGAAGGTAAGTTAAAAACCTCATTTAAAAGTTCCTATGTATGAAGGAAGTCTTAATGTAGAAGAATTGATTGATTGGATTGCAACCATGGATAAGTATTTTGAATATGAGGAGGTAGAAGATAAAAAAAAGGTTAAGTTTGTTGTTACAAGATTTAAAGGACATGTCTAATTATGGTGGGATAGTGTTCATGATGATAGAAGAGAGGAAAGAAAAATATCACATCATGGGACAAAATGGTAACTAAGTTGAAATCCAAATTCATGCCAAGGGATTACTACACACAGTTGTTCAGAAGGCTTCAAAATTTGAGACAAAAATAAATGGATGTAAAATCTTATACAGAGGAATTTTACAAGTTAATTATAAGGGAAAGTCACATAGAAGAAGATATGGAAAAGGTAGAACGATATATAAATGGTTTAAATCTTAACATCCAGGATGAGATTGGTTTATTGACTCCAAGAACAATGGAGGAAGCCTATCAACTTGCACTCAAAGAAGAAGAAAAGTTGTCCAAGAAACAAATTCAATATACAGAAGACAGAAGTAGGTATTTCAGAGGTAAAGTAAAACATGATGACAATAGTTCAGTTCATATTTCTGATGGAATTGAAGGAAGTCCTCCAAGTCAAAGTTCAAGAGAACATCATTCATACAAAAGAAGAACGTTGCATTCAGGAGGTGAATATTTTTGGGTTAAGTGTTTCAAATGTAATGAATATGGTCATAGATCTTATGAATGCCCAAATTTTCCGCATGGAGACCATATTAATCAGATTGTACAAGATGAAGATGAAGAAAGTGTAGGATCATCATTGCTGACGAAAAGGGTATTTCTCAAGCCAAGTAAGGATATCAAAGAGAATATACAAATGAAATATTTGTTTAGGACCACTTGCAAGATAAAAGGTAAGTGTTTTAAAATGATTATTGATGGTGGTAGCACAAATAATTTATTATCTCTTGAAATGGTTGATAAATTGAGTTTGGAAACGTTTGTTCATCCTACACCTTATAAAGTGACATGGTTACCAAATGATATCATATCTTAGTTAACGAATGATGCATAATACAGTTTAATATATGAAGCTATCAAGATGAGGTTCTTTGTGATGTAATAAACATGGATATTTGTCATGTATTATTGGAGAGACCTTGGCAATCTGATAAAAGACAAATTTATGATGGGGGAAACAATACGTATAAATTTAAAAAGAATGTTGAGAGACATACTTTGTTAACATTAAAATATGAAGGTGAAACAACAAAGATCATCAATCAAGTGATGATGATGAGAGAGGATTTTTTAAAGAAATAAAAAGAAGTTAAAGAATAATATACATTTCTTGACAAGATAGTTACAACTATTGCAGATTTTGAGGTAATTGATTTTCCTTTAGAAAATCATATTTTGTTAAATGAGCATGAGGATATGATTAGTAGTGAATTTTCTAGTGAAATGTTGACAAGGGAAATAATAATTGAGGAAAAGGAAATTATGTTAGAAGAGAATTTTTCAGAAGAAATTGTGATGGAAATTAATGAAGATGAAGTGTATGAGAGTCCAGACATGAGTCTCAAGAAAATTTTGAAAAGATCAAGCCAACACAGAGAAAATATGCCATTGTTAGAAGCATCCATAGAGACATAGGAGTCTCAAGTTTTGCAAACTGGTTGTTTGTTTGAGTGTGTGGTTGCGGGTCTTGAAGAAAAAGGAGATGGACATATACATGGAACTAGCATAAACGAGAAAGAGGAAATATTGTCTCATGAAGACAAAAACAAAATAAATGAAAGTTATGGATCTCAGAAAATCACAGGAGAAACTGACAAGGAAAACAACAATGAAGAAATTTTGACACATGAATAGTAAGAGAGTGGAGAGAAAGAGGTTATCTTGAGAGACAACACGAAGGTTTCATGTGAGAAACTTCAATTTGATATTGAAATCAATATGGGTAAATACTATGATGAGTAGGATGTGGAAAAGAAAGTATTTGTGGATTTTAAGAAATAAGAGCACAAACCTGTGACTCAGGAACAATTTCATGAATATGAGACACATAAATAAGTAGTATACTGTACATAAGTGGAAGAAATGAATAAAAAAGGAAGGATGAGAAGAAAACTATCTTTCAAGTTGTCATGGAAGTTATCTATATGGAAGTCATTTTGATGACTCAGAGTGGGTTTCAAAATCATGATGAACACACTGTTTTCTTTAATATGTTTGCTTCATGTGTAGGTGTGATCAAAGAAGATAAGGAGAAAATTGAAGAGTTGAGTAATGAGAAGACTTCGGTTATACATAAGGGATTGTTACATTTTTGTAACAATAAAGAAGAATCCAAGTTTCAAGATGAAAGCACTAAAATACGATTAAGAATAAAAGTAGGTCTACATCCAACGAGCAGACCTTGGGATCTAGGAGGAAAATATCTGAAAAATAATTCTATTTTTGTAGATGCACGTAAGTTTATTTCATACTTTCGAGTGAAAACTACATAAATGCAAACAACATTAAAAGAACTCATGGACACGAGTCCATGAAAATATTTTATTCCCTGGGAGTTTGATGTAGGAGCATCATGTACAATTGTAATTTCCCCAAGTTTCTAATAGTTTCTAGAGGATTTTTAAAATAGTCCACGTAGGGGGGAGTTTGTTTTTCCATGTAATGTAACAATTTTCCATTTTAGCTTGAAGTTGGAATTTGTTAGTATATTATCTAAAATCCGAGGATACAAATCCTTCCTTTGTGATTCAAGTTAATTTATTATATAAATAAAGTTGTTGTAATATGAAAACGGGTATTAACATAAATATTATAAGGAGAGTGCAAGAAACGAAACCATGCATGGCATGTGTGCATAATGTAATAGAGAAGGAGAATCATGGTTTTGAATAAAATAGAAGTTGCAGACCCATTTTAATATGAAACATTATCCTTTATCTAGTTATTTCCATTGCAGCCCTGTACATGCAGTGTGATCATGTTTTTGTTTTATGTTGGATCTTTGACATCCTTATAAATGTATGTGTTATTATTGAATTGATATGGGGTCAAGAGTCAGAGCACATATATAAGTTTTAATTGATGGAGCCTTTATGAGGGGGAGTGATTCCATTTAAGTCCTAGTGGAATGAGATCGAGGTGTCAAAGTCAAAATTCCTATGAAATTCATAAGTCTTGAATCTGTTGGAAAAAAAACAATTCATGAATCAAATCATTGTGCACAGTCACATCATAACTAGTTTGGAAACATAAGAAAATTTCAGTCCAGATCAGAAGTAGATCAAACTTGAGGGACATATTGAAAATGATTGAAAGCAAAGTTCAATCCTGGAGAACGGAGTTAACCAGAATGAGTACAACCGGATCAAAATTAATCAAAAAAGAAACAAGATTTTATTCACATGGTGGCTCGGTGGTTGGTCAATAGAATGATAAGTGGTAGACATGTTTAATTTTCCATCAAGATAAGTCCATTAACTGGACTAGAACAATTTAAAAAAAGGCGCATTTCTATTTTTTTAGGTCCGGTGGGCCAATGATTCTGGTGGCCCAGTGGTCAGAGTTCGATAGTTCTAAACCTCTCAGATTGGATTGATTCTAGTGGCCTAGTGGCTAGTGGGATGATTAACTACATTGGTTAACGTTTTGTTAACCATATCAAAAGAATATACAAGGTTTCAATTATTTAATTCCAATTCCAAGGTGGCTTAAAATTTCCACTGCATGGTTAATAGATATGTTAGCCGTCTTGTACCTTATGAGGTTTCAAAGATAGAATTGTTCTTCATTTATGTTGTTTCTGTCGGTGTGATTTTTCTCATTCGTGAATGAGACTAGGACATAAGTCCTATAGTTTCCATTAAGAAATATATGGGATAGAGTATGAGAGAAATAAATGCAAGGTATTCGTTCCAATTGGACATGAATTTACAAGAGATTGCAGATGTGTATTTATTGTATCAAGAGATTGGAGATAGATAAATACTGGATTAGTGAGGTTTGCACCATCGTTGTACTTGTATTTTTCCTGAATGGGCCATTTTCCTAGTAAGGGAGCTCTTGTAAGATTGGATTCATCATTAATGAAAATCTAATTTGAAGGGAAGAATTTTCTATGTGTTATCTGAGATTTTTTTTCCAGATTGCTTCTACTATTTTAAGCATTTCTGGTCAGTATAATTTATTCAATGAGTTGTATTTTTTTTCATTAAGGAAATCACTAGGAAATAACTTATCTAGGTGTTGGAATTGAGTTTTTAACATGGTATCAAAGCTTTCACCTTGGGAGGGAGACAAATTTCAGGTCATAGAACAATTTACAACAACATATATATTAGATCTAATTTACAACAATGGGTGTTTAAAGGACCAAACATAGATCCACAACAATTTGTAGCAAATATGTCATATCTACAAGGAGATCTCAACAAATATATAAACTAGTAATGAAGTGTTTGTGGAATCTTGAAGGAATAAGCACATGAAAGTTGTTTTTTAGTTCAGATCTACAAATGACAACATCTAGTCTCAAGTTTGAAGCTCGGTTGGATGGAGCATATAACTTTCTATCTTGGAAGGTGAGGATAACCTTGATTTTGAAGGAACATGGCCTTTGGGAGATTGTAGAGAAGGTTGTTCCTACACTGACATATGTTGCAGAGAAGGCCACTCTTGAGAATAAGGACATCAAAGCCCAATGAGTGATACTAGACATTGTGAATGATCATTTGATCCCTCATGTGGTAGAGAAGTAGTCAGATAGAGATATATTCAAGGCTCTAGTGGAGTTTTTGTAGAGTGACAAATTGAACAAGAATATGATATTTAGAAACAAACTCAGATCCATCCAGATATCAAGCCTATGAAAAAGTTACCAGCTACTTCATGAGGATCACCTAAACACATGATCAAATTGCGGCCATTGGGGAGGAAGTGGATGATGTATAACTCATGAATGTGGCATTGAATGGTTTCACCAAGTCATGGGAACCATTTTTAAAGGGATTTTGTTTTCGAGAGAAACTTCCATATTGGCAAAGTCTTTGGGATGATTACATCCAAGAATATATTCAGGAGGAGTCTAAAGTTGACAAGAAAGAATATGGAGAGGAGAACTTGGCTCTAGTCAGTCAGGCCAAGAAGATAAAAGGAAAATATTCCAAGGGTAACAATGAGGGGAAAACGTCACAGTCGAGGAAGAGGGACTTGAGTAAAATCAAATGCTTCACATGCCAAAATATTGGTCATTATGCATCACAATGTCTGTAGAATAAGAAGGGGCAATGGAATACGTAGACAACATCATCAACATACACACAACTAGATGTGTTTATATTTATAAACTACCCTTCCTGCTAAACTCACTTAATTTTTTTTCTTTATAATAAAAAAAACAACATACAACATGATAATCTATCCATGTAAATAACAACATATTTAAAACCAAAATGAATCCATACAAAAACATAGAAACAACATTCAATTTAGACATAAACACAGTGGAAAATAACATTTAAAAACACAACAAAAAACTTATCTTGAATTGTTGAACCAACTGGCTGCGTACACGGGACGATCCTCCAAGCCATATGATTTCTATTCCAAATCTCAACAACAAGACACCCTCGCGATGAGGCTATGAATCCACAAGGAGGTTTGGCCCTCTTGGATTTCCAATATCCATAATTCATCAACCCAATACCCAGGTTCTACTCCATAATAAAATTCCAATCCACCAGCTTGTTCTTTCCCCTCAACTTGGAAAAACTAAGGAATGGGATCCCTCTTCACTACACACAATCCCTAGGGTCTTCCCACTTCCTTCTCGGGCTCCAGTGCACTTGGTTTTCTAGGAAATATCACAACTGGTGACTGTAGGAATTATTTTTCATTACAAGAGTGTTCACAAAACCTTCTCAAGGCTCTTAAGCCATTTCCTCAATAGGAAATGTCACTTATAGGCATGCAACCTTCATAACATGCCCGTGGCCTCATTTTCAGCATATAAATAATTCCAACAATGATTTTCCTTAATCATAACATGTCTGGTGCTATTTTTCCATCACTTAACCCTCCTCTTGCTATTCAAAAACAATATGAAAAACTTCCCCAAGAATGAACTCGATTTTTTTTTTCTTATCATTCAAGCTTAACTCACACATTTCCCAAAATGTAGATGTAATTAGTCCATGCTGTCATAAATTGGGCAATTTGACCTTTCCCACCGACCACTCTTACATCACTTTAATATATCTCTTGATATTTCAAAGGTGAATACAAATTATAATGAAAATGGATGAATTAATATAAATGGGAAACCCATTGGACCCCTCTTTATCCCCCCTCTATTATGGAATCAAATCCCCTCATCGTTACCATCCCGCTTGTACCACAGTCAATGATTTATTATTTATTATTTATTTTAATTTAGAAAACACATAATTCATCCCTTGGCCATATTATCCGATATGGGCTATCCCTCTCAACCATATCGACGCACTAGCCTAATTGCTATTTGCACAATTGCATTATAATTGTGTTTATTAGAAATGGGGATATTATATCCCCTTCCCTTATTTTTTCATTTTCCTCAGTGAACAACACCGTATAGGTGTACATACATATTACAATGCTAGGCTCTCCAACCTTTATACAACATATAGGATCTATGACTTAATATCACATAGGAACTCTGGCCCAAAGTCCATATATACATAGGCACTCTATCCCAAAACCATACATAATGATTTCACACTTCAATAACACTTGCATCAATTCCAATCTGCAATATCTCGCTTCCCTTAGTCTACACAACTCAAGGAAGTGTACCCCCTTCTCTTTTCTTTAGTCCCTCAGGTTGTACCACTTCCCTCCAGGGTTCCAACATAGACCATCTAGGAAGTCTCAGAGATGAGTCTTCAGGAATTGTAATTGCAACAAATTTCACAATTTGTTGATTCCCACAACAATTCCAACCAACAAGCTCTTTTTTCCCACAACTTGCACAACCCAAGGAAGTGTACTCCCTTCTCTACACCATAGTCCCTTGAGTTGTACCAATTCCCTCTAGGGATCTAGTGCAATTTTGGATAGGATGTCTCAGATCTATGGCTCTAGTAACTCCATATATGATAATGGAATCTCCAAATATTCAAATTTTTGCAGGTGTGCTCCATGTGTTACATATTTATCTCCATTTTTCTTCTTCTACAAGCCTGACAACTTGCTTCTTCTACAAGCCTGGAAACTTTCCTTTTCTACAAATCTAAAAAATTACTTATTTTCCAAGCCTAACAACTTGCCCCTTCTACAAGCCTAACAACTTGCATCTTCTACAAGCGTAACAACTTGCATCTTTTACAATCTTGACAACTTGCATCTTCTACAAGCCTGGCAACTTGCTTCTTAATTTTCCATATGTTCCTGTAGAAAACATTAAGAAATTATATCCATTATATCCATTAGCATACAAGAGATTTCAACTCCAAAATATAAACTTATTCAAAATAAGTTTGCAAGCATAGACCAATACTCATCTATATGGATATCTTGTGCTTCACAAAGCTACCACGGGAAATAATCCAACTCACTGTTCTTCTATGACACACCCACATGATCCTATCCACCATGCTATATGCATTATTAAGTTTCATATTCCTTATTATACTCACCCTCCAGGCTTAGGAATCCATTTCTCTGCTACATACTCCCTTGAGTGATCCATATTTCCAAATATTTCACATGCAAGGAGAGTGCCAACTTACTTCCAAACTCCCACAAGAAATATGTAACCCGTGGAAATCATAGGGTTCTAGTGTCCTAATAATATCCTTCTTCCTAATATTTTCCAGCTTCAATAGCTATTATCTCATATGTACACACATATAGTCATCATGAGATATCATCACAACAATTTCACTTATTAATTTTCAAATCGATTTTATATAGGAACACAAAATTTCCCAAGCATGAGTCTTTGTTGGTCCTCGACCAAGTCTTGAGAAAACATTGGTTGGGATTGACCACTTTTGGGACTTTGACGTAGAGATTGAATATGGAGCGCCCAGACAGAGCCGAGATCACGAGATCTCACTTATATTACGGGCTTGTGGACCCAACATGGGGTTCATTAAGGTTTATGTAATGGGTTATGGGATGTCGGCCCATGGGTTTACCCATGTTTAGGCCTTTTTGTAAATGTAAAAGTATAAATAAGAAGGAATGTAATGTAGAAGGAAGCGATGTAAGTAGCTATGTGCTAAGTTAGTGGCTAAGTGCAATATGCAAGTAGTTCTATGTTGCTTTGTGAAACAAAACATGTATGCAAGGATCTGTGCTTGATAAGGGAGTTGGATCTGTTCCTTGACCTGATTTTGGGAAGGTGGATCTGGTGTGCAGTGTGCAGATCACATGTCCAGTGCGAAGCTTGGATCTGTGGGGTAGTGCACAGGAGAAGACAATTGTAAGATATTAAAGAAGACTAATAAATAAGAAGAAGTCGTTGGTGGACGTAGCTCCACACTGGGGTGAACCACGTAAATCTTATGTTGATGGTTTTCTTTGTGCTATAATGAATGTTGTGGATTTTATTAGTGCAATGAATGTTATGAATGATAGATAGATCTATGAATGATTATTTCTTTGTCTATGTTGAATGTGATAGATATGACTTATGTTACTAAGTGCGATGTATAATTTGTCATTGTTACTGTGCCTATCTGTACTTAGGGTGTGATCTACAATGTGGATAAAGCTAATAAATATTGTCCCTAAGTGCTCTGTGAGGTGTTATAATCACAGATCTATGTCCCAGTTTGGTTATAGACACTTGATTTTTGTAACCCCCCCTACCTCTACCTCGGGTGAGACTGCATCTGCTTCGCAGGTTTTTTCGAAAGGGCTGGTAGTTAGGGTTTTGTTGGTGCGTTGAACCCTGGGTATGCCTCTGTGCCAACAAATGGTTCCATTGCCGGGACCTAAAACTGTGATTGCTGGGAACTGAAAGAAAAGAGAAGCTTTGTGCATAGATCTACTGATGTAGTGCACAATATTCTACTTGACTTGTGAATCTCTGTGCTAAGAAAGAAAACCGATTTGAAGAAAAGAGGTAAGATCTTGAAAGAGTTAAATCTTTATGATTTGATAAGAGTAAGATAAGTGGAATTTATTTTTTCGAAAGAATGAATCTAGGTATGTTTGATAGATTCTATCCTAGTCCGAAAACTAGGGTACAGTTAGAATAAAGAGTTGATCTGAATGAATCTGATAGAAATAGAGAAAGATATGTTATTCCTATGCATAGAAAGAATTTTTGGACTAATAAGTGGATGCAGGAACCTAGAAAGAATTTTTGCAGATTGCGGGTCCATCACTGTGATCCCAGTGCACAGTACAAGAGAATTTGGAGAACATATAAGAGAAAAAGAGGTTTGACACTATGCTATAACTACACAAGACCGAGACATCTTGCTAAGGAATGCCCTGGTGCATTTTCTATTTGTATTTGTTGTAAAATTGTTGGTCATGAAGTTGAGGATTGCCCAAGGATGATTGCTAAAGTAGAACAAATGAACATGAGTCAAGAGAATAAGAGCATGTTAGAGAAAGAATCAGAGAAAGCTCACACTATGTTAGTACAGTTAAAAGAAGAAATGGATGAGCACAAGAATGTTAGTTTATCAGAGATCTTGATGGAAAAACAACACATAAGTACAAGAATACGAGACTTCGACATAGACTGTGTCCTGGATGAGGAGACACAAGTGAACATTATGACAGAAAGCACTTGGGAAGTTTTGGGAAAGCCTATTGTGGTACCTTCATTGGGAAGAATATGCGTGTTTAAAAGAAATATGAAAACCCTATGTGGAAGAGTTACTAATGTACCTGTCATCATCCATGGAACATCGACAACAGAAGAATTTGAAGTTATTAGGTTTGTTGAGAACAACGCCCCTTTTCCACTTTTGTTAGGAACGAATTGGATCGAGGAGGATGAGATCAAAAGGAAAGCAAAGGCAGAAGCTACATAAAATAAAAAGAAAGAACTAAGGGATTCCATAGCTAGAAGAACAGATCAACCGATGGAAGAACGAGAAGTTGAGTCGAAGCAAGAAAACACAAGAGAATTAGCTATCGAGGTTGAAATAACGCAAGAAGGTTTGAAGGACCTATCTATGCAAGAAAAAAGAATACCCACCCTGGAGTTAATAAGAGAAGAGGTATTAAATTTGAACCCTATGAGAGCACACCAACAATGCGAAGCTACTACAGTAAGTGAAGATAAGAATAAGAATAGGAATCCAGAGACTCACATCACAGGAAAGAAGGAAAGGAAGCTCAGTAATAAAAAAGCCAAGTTAGAAAAGCTATAGGAAGTTCCAGAGAAGACTTCGCAGGAGGCAATCTTGCAAGCTCTGAACCTCACTGGAACAACAGAACCACGCAGAATGGGACTTTGCCTTGACAAAGCTATATAACCATTGGAGGTGCCCTGACCGTTAGAGAGACACTCCAAATGGCTAGGAAACACATTTATGGGTGACTAGACCGCATTTGGGATGTTGAGACCGCGTCCTAATAGACTGATTCATGTTGATTGAGGCATTCCTTCCCATTGGAGGAATCCGTTACGAAAATTGCTTATTTAACCCGTCGGACGCTGCGCCAGGACCACTTTTTGCTACCTGTGATTTTCTGAGCTAACAAAGAATTGATTGTGTGTGTCGCGCTGTGCTATCAGACCTTTCCATCTGTTTTTTATCGCGCTATCCCTTCACCTACCTCGACTTATTTTTTAACAACGAGAATGTCGACCAAGTGCATCGAACTAGAGAAATCCACCGAAGAAGTTCTAAAGAAGTTTATGGATGATAAAGCTATGTTTGAGGGAGTACAAGCATCTTCGACCAGGGGACTGCAGGCTTCCCCCTTGAATTGATGACGTTCAGGTCGAACTAACCCTGCTACTGAGAAGAGAAGTAAGCATCACGACGATTTGGCTAACGCAAAGTAGATCTCGTCGATCTTACCCGATCATCACATATACATTGATCGTGACACCATTCCATGGGACTTCGAGTATACATTGATCATCGAATACATCCTAAAGGGGATACACGTAGAAGGAAGCCAGTTGGGACAAATCCCAACATTAAAGAAAAACAGTTTCAACCTTGGTGACATAAAGAACTACGCAATGCTCGCGCTCCACATATATCTAATGAATATGACTGGGAAGAAGCCTCACATAGTCTCCCATCCATGGATTAAGGAGATCATGCAGTCCATGATACTCAATGTGATGAATATCCCTCACTTTGGCTGACATCAGAAGGTTAATGCTTGCGTTAAACTCCTCTTCTCGTGCTATCACAAAGGATATCTATGGATCGACAGGTGCATTAATGTGGATCTTGCACTGATCCACCTGATCACTGGACTGAGCATGCAGGGACCCGACCCTCAACAGTTCTACCCAAGGAAGACTTCAGATCACTCCTTGGCACATCGCATAAAGGAGGCATACGACGAAGTTGAGAAGGGAAAGTCAGGCTACAAGGTAGCCTCCATCCAGGATGGCACAATGCGCCTAGATTGTCAGATCATAGCTATCAAGATCGTTAGAAAGAAACGCCCCATGAAGGTCACTGGGTTCGTGGTGGACCTCGCAGGGAAGTGCATGTGGGGGATGCAAATGAACTAGGGAAGCTACCTCGTCAACAAGCTCGAGAAAGATTGTCGTGAAGCACAGGATCAAGGATATGAGTTCCATTTCATCCGGTTGTTGGTTCTGATCACATTTGTCTCTTGGAAAATGTCGGAAGGAGCAACCTTCCCAGATATAGAACCATCGGAGCCATTGGCCGCAAGGTTGTCGACCCTATGGTTCATGAATGACATGTCAAAGAAGTGGCAATCAAACACAGTGTTCCATGCCTACTATCAACAACTAAAGGTTTCTATTGAGTTGTTCCCACACATGAATCCGTGAACATTGCACTAGTATAGACCAATGGATAAGTTCCGCGTAGACTGACATTTCATTTATATCATTGCGCGTAGGGATGAGAGCAAGGAGCAATTACAGTCTTAATATAAGCTAACCGATGAAGATATGGAGGATATCACCAAGGAATGTCCGACAGAGTTTCTTGTACTGGTTGATGATGCAGAACTCTCCGACCTTGACATCATCATAAGCCCCTTGGTCACCCGGGCCGAGTATGTCAGACAGACCAACGCGAAGAAGAAGAAGTAAAAGGAGGAAGTTCAAAACATAGAAACTGATGAGGAGGAAAACACATAAGAAGAAAGTAGACTTGAATCACCTGTAGGCAGAGGAGGAGGAGACGAAGTAAATCACGAAGAAGGAGAAAAGCAAGGAGAAGGCAAAGTTACACCATCGAAGGATCCCCCTACTGAGGTCGAAACATCAAAGAAGAGGAAGGTTTCTCCGTAGAAACCCTCAGCAAGAAAGAAGACCCGTGCCAGTAAGCCCCAGATGGAGGCCACCCTCATAGAAGATGATATAATCCTAGTCTGCGGAGCAATGGAAGATGTGTCCGAGGACCTATTACATAGATATGGTGCGAAGCAAGAGGAGATGTATGTAAGAGTTGAGAAGGAACTGTAGGAAATTCAACGAGCCATTCAATTAAGCCACACAATATCTACTATGCCTTCCTTATCGGAGACTGCAAATTTGGGGGATGAACCATCCCAACTTTGATGACTTGTGAATGCAACAGAAGATTGACTTCAGCGAGTCCAAGAAAAAAAGGAGCAGGCTATAGAAGCCCTGAAGAAAGAGAAAGAGGAGATCTCAGAGCAACCGTGAGTTGCGTGGTATTGCGTGATCGCTTATGAAAATGAGAAGGATGAGTTTCAGGTGATGCTCGAGGGAGACAAAGTGCATATAAAAAAGGAAAAGGACCAGATACTTGCAGAGCAGACTACATTCAAGTAAGTGGCAAGCAAAGAACTTCAATCTGTGCCAGGCTTGACACAAGAGGAACATGAAGCAGTTGAGGTCCAAGTGATGAAGCTCGTTGAGGCCATCCAACAAATTCAATCAAGGGTAACATAGTTGGAGCTTCAAGCAATACCAAGCACTCCGCAGGAAGTGCACGACCAGGGGGAGGAATCCGCTAAGAGTGAATTTGGAAGTATCAATATCCTCTCCTTATAATTCAAGTAGCTAAGCGACATAAGTGTACAGACCTACAAATGCCTCACTAAATACCTATATCTTAGGAAGTTGGAAGAACAACCACAGGAGGTGCAACAACATGCACTAACAGTACAAGTGCAGATGAAGTCGCTCACTGTAGTTGAGAGAATGAAGAGATCACAAGAACAACGTGCGGTCCAACAACAAATTACTTCCATCTAGGGCAGAGTCATGGAATTTACACAGAGGCTACAATCGGTGCAGGAGGAAGCTTGCGTGATGTTTGAAGAGATAGAAGGACAAGGTTCACAGTTAGACCAAGTAATAATGACATTGGAACAATGCTTGGAAGGGACTATTACAAAGAAATTGATCCAGGAGTTCATCGAGCAGGAGGCTTATGTGAAGCAGCAGGTCGAGGCCTTCGAAGCAACACTGCCCAGATCTGAGTGACTCGAGACGAGTCACAGGTGAGTGTTGGGGGATTTTTGTCCCTCGACCAAGTTTTGAGGAAACATTGGTCAAGATTGACCACTTTTGGGACTTTGACGCAATGGTCAAAGATGGAGTGCCCAGGCAGAGTTGATATCACGGGATCTCACTTATTTTACAGGCTTGTGGACCTAACATGGGGTTCATTAGGGTTTATGTAATGGGTTATGGGATGTCGGCCCATGTGTTTACCCATGTTTAGGCCTTTTTGTAAATGTAAAAGTATAAACAAGAAGGAATGTAATGTAGAAGGAAGCAATTTAAGTAGCTATGTTCTAAGTTAGTGGCTAAGTGAAAGAGGCAAGTAGTTCTGAGTTGCTTTGTGCAACAATTTTTTTATGTAAGGCCCTATGCTTGATAGGGGAGTTGGCTCTGTGCCTTGACCTAATTTTGGGAAGGTGGATCTGGTGCGCAATGTGCAGATCACCTGTCCAGTATGAAGCTTGGCTCTGTGGGTTATGCATAGGAGCAGACAATTGTAAGAGATTGAAGAAGACTAATAAGGAAGAAGAAGCCGTTAGGGGACATAGCCCCACACTGGGGTGAACCACGTAAATCTTTTGTTGATGGTTTTCTTTGTGCTATAATTCTTATGTTGTGGATTTTCCTAGTGCAATGAATGTTATGAATGATACATAGATCTATGAATGCTTAGTGCTTCATCTACGTTTAATGTGATAGATATGACTTATGTTTCTAAGTGCGATGTACAATTTGTCATTGTTACTGCGTCGATCTGTACTTAGGGTGTGATCTGCGATGTGAATAAAGCTAATAAATTTTGCCTCTAAGTGCTCTGCGAGGTGTTATAATCACAGATCTTTGTCCCATATTGGTTACAAACACTTGAGTCCTATAACCCCCCTGCCTCTACCTCGGGTGAGACTGCATCTGCTTTGCAGGTGTTGCCGAAAGGGCCAGTAGTTAGGGTTTTGTTGGTGCGTTGAACCCTGGGTATGCCCCTGTGCCAACAATATTATACCCATAATTGTTTAGATATTTCAACAATAGGCACGAGTCTTATTTATGGGCTTACACCATTTCCATATCCAAGACTATTTTTCTTGCATTTTCTCAAATTTCATGTAGTCAAACAAATTTTCACTACTCGTGCACATTACAATTTTATTGCACATTATATTTTTTTGTAATATTTACAACAATTCATGAAATTATCTTATAATTGTATCTTTTCAACAATTCAATCACTTCCATCTATTATTCATATAAATTAAATGAAACTATAATACATGCATTATCATCACCTAATCTTTTGATAATGAAATAGACCATTACCAATAAATAAATCATTGTGCTAATTCCCATGGACACATCTATACAATGCATCCTTACATTGACTATGGAATACCACATATGTGTGTCATGTACTCAACCATGACGATTTGGAAGGTTCATCCAACTCCTCAACACATCATTGAAACTCTTCCCCATTAATTTTTCAATTATTTGGATAACTTCCTCTTTGAACCATACACAAAAGCAAGAATTTAATCATTCAATGCTCTTCAATGTTGGCAAAGAGGTTGAAATCCAAACATAAGTTATATATATGAAGACCATTAATCACTTATATGGCATTATAGCCCTTCCATATCCAACCACATCATGGCCTTACACATGGCTAGCTCTATGGGAATCCATTTATATAGTAGGAGTATGTCTCTTGAATTGGCCTCGTTATGACCCCATAACCAACATAGAATACCACTAAATACTATATTGAACTTAAAGTGAGGGAATTCTTACCTCAATTCCCTTCATCATTTTGTGCAACATAAACAATCACATGCATACATGCATGGTTGTTATCAAATTAACTGATGCTACCTGATTAATTGGCATTTTGTAGAAGCTCATAGGCTCCCTTCATCAACTTTTGACCAACATTTTACCATATTCATTTGTCTTCATATGGATGGCCTCCATATAAAACATCAACACACACACACACACACACACATATCTTCTAGTATAAACTTCAGTGCTTATCTGTTTCAGCTTTTTGTGCTCCATGCAGTTGTACTTTAATCCTTCTAGATCCATACAACTCCATCCACTATCAATTTTCTCATCTATGCACCATTGTTCCTTAATATGAACCTATTCTAGCCAAGTCCCACTTAGCCATTCTATAATTCTAGCTAATATTCCAAATTGTCCATGACAACCATGTTCCAATTTGATCTTGCTAGAACCTTATAGGACATTGGAATGATGTTATTTTTTCATTCCATCATGTCGATATTGTAGTATCCTTGAATCACCTTAACCATTATCATTCTTTCCTATTATATCTAGTTTTCCATTGGATTTGCTCAATCTTCCTTTCAATGAGTGGTTCAATGTGAGACCTTGCGTGTCCACTCAGAACCAACTACTCTCAATGGAATGATACATTCCTCCATTAGCACTTTAAGTGAATAAAAACCTTCATTATCTTTTCCTTGAATCATTTGTAGATGTATCATGCTTCCACTACACACTTTGATAACACAAGTGACTTTATTTCTTTGGATGCTTCATCATTGTTTCCAATCCATAGCTAGAAACCCCTTTTTCTAGGCATTCCTATTCTTGTAGATATATATGATTCACACATCACTTGACCCTAATATACTTTTTCTCTTTCAAAACAAGTTTTGCAACTATCAACACATCTCTACCTTCAAGGATATGAGTCTTACCTTTCCTTTCTATGCCCATTAATGACATTCTTCACCTTCTAGCTCCATGTCCTATGCAATAATCCTTGTTGATGTGCCTTTGAAATTCATTCATACTTTGTAGCAGCTGACTAATATTTATTTTTTTATATTCTTCTTGTGTCCTTTATCCATTTTTCATTACTTTCCCTATAGCTCTATACTGACTAAACCAACTTCTACAAGATTTTCCCTACTTCCATGTCATTTTCCTACAAATAGTAACTACTTTGGATCTTAGATGGATATAGTTTATAATCTACGTCATCTACAACATCAAGTTATTTTCCTTCCTTCTATTGTAACCTATCTCTATTCAAGAGTAGACAACCTACATCATCAATACTTTTTATTGATGAATCTTCCAACACATCTACATAAATTACCAACTTTGTACTGCCACTTTCCTAATTATTAAGCTCTGTGGTCATCTATTTAATAATCTATTGACATAACATTCTTTGTTTGAGTGTTTCCTTTCTCATGAACACTACCCTATTATTATAATTCAACCTCTTTCCATTACCAGGCTATTGCACTTTCAAATGTGGCTATATACCTATGCATATGTACTATCATGAGTATATGAAATCTTTCTTACCTATCACTAGAATTTTTCTTGTACTTGTAACATTTGGAAATGTTTTTCCAAAATTGAAATTAATTGGAAAATTTTCATTTTGAATAACCGCATGGTTCACGAAGCTTAATTGACATTTTTCCTGAAGATTTATATAATAACAATATGATCTATTGGAGAATCATTTTGCCATTTTTTCCTCTGTATCACCTTTCAAATGATTGTACTCATTCCTTATTATGATTTTGGAACTAGAAGTTATGGCCTTTTGAAATCATCATTTCACTCCTTTTTCACCTATTTTACTCATACCAAAAATCTCAAGTCCTAACGTTTTCCTTTTGTAGAAGAAAATATGACAAGAAACAAAAACAAATTAAATAGGGTGTTGATAGTATTCATGATTTTGAATACACAAAAAATCTCAAATTTATGATATGAAACTTCAGCTGACTTCTTCATCAATCTAGGTTTGGCAATTTTGTCCTTCTGCATTTCTTGCAAACTTAGAATTTTTGGCCAAAAATGGCTATCTTCCAAACAGAGTAGAATTGGAAAAATTCCCCTCAAAAAAATGTTGTTTGGATTGACCAGTAAATAAAAAGTTGATTAAATAAAATTTATGTACAAGTGGTCTAGGGTCCCTTCTCTTCCTCTAAAGTTCTAAAAAATACACCCTTTTGAATTTTGCCAAGAGGCCAAATGGGTATCTTCATGCCTTATTTTTTTATCTATCTCTAAGATTTTCACCCTTATCCAGACCCTGGTTACCGAGCATGACCTACACCTTCAAAAGTCACTATTTCATAGTTTTTGGAAAATGGAAACAAAATTAGTTGATGTCCCTCTGATCCGAAAACGGGTCGAGTACTACTCTCCCAAATGTTTACAATGTGAGGATCTTTAAATTGACTATGGCTTATACAAGTTTTATTGAGCATATTAGTTCATTTATCATAATGCATTACAAGCATAAACATAATACAAATGAACATCAAGAATAGAAAAAAACACATGAAGGCAAATAAGAGAGAGACAACCGATGTTGATAACGAAGTTCACCCCTCCACCTCTGGGGCTACGTCTATGGACCTGCTCCAACTGGAATGCAGATCTTCTATATTCCTTCTTCAAAGTGAGCTCTCAAAACTCTCTTACATTCAAGCACTATGGCTCTTCATTAGCTCAACACTATGGATTTCAATAGCTAAGCACTCTCTCCTTTCTTCCTCCCAACATGGCTCACATAAGGAATATATATAGTTTTTACTTACTCACTCTCCAACTAAGAGCATTAATTACCAGATCCACAATTGTAGGATCTAATTACAAAGAAGGAAAAAACAATATCCTCAAGAGTAGGATCTTCAACCATCTTAGGCTCAAAAATGGAAAAGTCTCAAAACTACCCAAAGACTTTCCAACCATGCCCTTGATTCTCTCAACCTACAATTGAGAAAAAAATGGCAAATTGGTGTGAGGTGGTTTGTCACATGAAAACCAATTTCCATAATTAATAAATGAATAATATGTGAGACAAATTTTTTCTCACAAATATTAATCATTTTAATTACAAGTGAATAATAATAATGTATGAGTTATTAAAGATCATAAAATGCATAATTAAATGCATCAGCACTTCATAAAAGCATTAATCAAACTAATATGAAAAATGCATGAAGTATTTTTCCCACAAATGCATAATTAAATGCGTGAGAAATAAAACTCAAGAAAACATCATTTTAATCCACTTAAACACTTTTGTCGCCACCTTAAAATCAACATGGCGCAAATTAAGAAGTTTTTTCACGTGCAGAGATCCGTTCAGATCACACCTCCCCATAAAAGAAACTTTTGGTCTCCAAAAGTATCAGCTTCAATCCATCATCAAGTGCATGCAAATGTCTTTGAAAGGCATGTTCCCTTAGGACTCCTTCACCCATGTTCTTCGAAATCAGAACGCAACACCAACACCTGCAACTGCTGCAATGCAAATGCCTGAAAAAGGCACATCCCCTCAAGACTCCTTCACCTATGTTCTTCGAAATCGGAATGCAACACCAACATTTTCAACTGCTGCAACGCAAATACATGAAAAAGGCACATCCCCTCAAGACTCCTTCACCTATGTTCTTCGGAATCGGAATGCAACATCAACATCTACAACTGCTGCAACACAAATGATTGAAAAATGCACATCCCCTCAAGACTCCTTCACCTATGTTCTTCGGAATCAGAATGAAAACGCCCACATCTACTTAAAGTTGCAACCTGTAGTTGATGATAACCTAGATCTGTGACTGATCATACCTGTTTACATTTTTTGAAACACATGCCAAGAGTTTATAACCACACTCATTGGTCAAGTTTACATGAAAATGCCAAAAATAGGCTTAGGAAAAAAATGCCTCAATCAACTTTTTACAAAGAAGCCAACAAGGCTTAATGCACAAAAAGACGCCTCTCACTCTTCCTCACGTAAGAGTGGATAAACAAGCCTTTTTTCAATGCTTCATAATCATCTTTACATCAAGTTTTAATGGCAATTATGGCCTTTACATGGAATTTACAACAATTTACATGCCAATTTTGAAATGCCAAATGGAAATTACATGATAATTCAATGTGCCAATAATGTGCATAAGATGGGAAAACCATACCCTCTCTGCGCTCGGCTTTCATCTATTTTCTTTGGTTTTTTAGTTTCTTTGGGCAGGGCAACACCTTTCCAAACAATGCAATTTCCACAAACCAAAGCGATGCATGCATTCCATCCAAGTACAACACATGGAAAGTCGAATGCAACAATTACTCCAACTATTCCAAGAGGATTCCAAACCTCCATAATCATATGATTGGGTCATTCTGAAGGTGTGATAGAGCCATTCAACTGTTGACTTTCATGCCACATCGAGTAGAAATAAGTGGACACATGTCGCACCATTTCATACTATTGTAAGCTACGTCCAAAACAATATTAATGGACTCTCGATCACCAACATTCACATCGTCTGCAATCTATCTGCACCACAGGAGGGAGCCACGTATTGGAGAATAATATCCCATGAATCTGGATTGATCCCAGTGATTATGTTACCTCTGCTGGATTGTAGCATCCAACAAATCTTCAAAATCGAGCATAAGCCATACATAAATTTTGACACGAAAATTTTATCACATTCCAACGAGCATACTCCCCAAATATCCAATCGATATTACTCATGGCTTTTTCATGGTGGAAACTCTTGATATTTCACAGCACATAATGGATCCTTCGTCAATAAAAGACGATCAATCAAAGTCCCTCCCAGTACATGCCGAAATCCTTAAAGTAGTTCCATTTCGGCTGTGGGGATTTCAGTTCGGATGGGATTCGAACCAGATGTCGACAACAAAAATCCTCGATGTGAATCAACTTCCGAGCTTGGTCAATCGAAATACCGAGTGATGCGCTTAATAGTTCATTAAGTGATTTGCAAAGTGGAAAGTGGATGAATTGTTGGATAGTAAAGTTCACTCCCACTGCTACAAATTAAAGCATCAAATTTATGAGGTTGTACATTACCAGAGTTCAACATCCCCAGAGTTTCATCAGTGGTAAAGAAGATACTGCCAACAACTTCGCTCGCGGCCATTATACCATCGATAAGGAAATCGTGGATCTGTGCCTAGATAGAATCCGCAAGCTGGCAGACAATTGTAGAGGCCTGTAGGGTTTCCTGGTCTTCCACCCTGTGGGTTCAATTCCTACGGACTGCCAAATAAATGCGGTAGACTTCTCACAGGCACATTTGAGGCAACTGAGGTTTGTTTGCAAAGGATCCATGGCATTGGCACTGTACATGTGGCTCTGTCAAGTCGTAGAGGTTCGACCTGCAAGAAGCCCCATTCCTCTCATTTACCCTATGCGCAATGGCCACCCAAACTATGTCACTGGTCAAAGCCCATCGACGTTCTGCGCCTCTACAGGGCTTGAGCTCCATCTCTCTGCAAGAAACTGGAAATGCAATCAGAGCTTCCAAGGAAACCACTGTGCACATGCAAAGGTCAGGACATCAGTTCTGCAACAAAGGTGGCCCTCGAAACAATGGCAGACGAACCACCTCGTGTCTGTAGTACTGTGACAACCTTCGATCTTAGCTCTTGAGAATTCGGCTGCGGTCATCGACCATATCAAAGACAAGAAGCAAATTTCTCATCCAGAGGTCGTTTGGCGTGATTTTCACGTTGTTGGATTTCTCTCATCAAGCTCTTCGCAATGATGCCATTACTTCTCGATTCTGAGTCGAATTTTTTTTGAGTGTTTTCCATCAAAAGATGGATACCTGCCCCCATAAAAATCATAATTTTACAACATAGCATAAATAAAACTTGCAGAAACATTATGAAATGCTTACCAAACCAACACCAAGCACTTTCATCTCGTAATCATGCTTTTCCAATGGTGGATGGAGCCTCCTTCTTCACAGGCTCTTTTACATTCTACTTGCTTGACTTGTGGCGAATTTCAGGGTGCAATTTCCAACACTTCTTCTCCCAATGGCCACTGATTTTGTAGAAATTCCTTCGTTTTCCATTCAGATGTACATTCCTTGTAGGAGGATACGAAAGGTTCTTCTTCTTCTTGGTCTCACTTCTCATGGACACATCCGTATTCTTAACCCACATTTTCTTTGTTTGATGCTTAACTACATCACGGTTAGAAGATCTATGGAAGCAATCATTTCTCTTATATGAAAAAGAAGAACTTGAATGACTGTTATACCTTCCTGACTTGTCCTTGAACTGATGAGGACTAACTGTCTTGATTCCCTTCTTGGAATCCGGTGGTGAAGAGATGGCTTTCGATTCAGCAATTTTCGAGCATTCTCCTTTCTCTTCATGTCCATAACCCAAGCCTGCAAATGGTTGTCTTGGTACAACCTCTAATGGCTGGGTGACTCCTTGACCATTAATGCCCATTCCACCTCCTCTATACCCCATCTTTGTGAGGATCTTCATGCCAACATTAGTTTCATATTGAGAGAAAACATAACATGAAGAAACATCATATACCTCAGTTTGAGATGCAACGTCCATCTTCTCAAGCTTCTACAACTTAGCCAATAAATCTTCTTTGGCTCATAGCATCTCTTGAAGCTCATGCTTCTCCTCTTCAGCTACTTGCAAAATTCTTCTCAATTCTGCATTGTCATCTTGAATGTTGTCATTGATCTCTTTCAACTCTTGCATTATTTTAGTTTGCTTCTCTCCTCTGCCCATCCTGCAAAGCAGTCACCTGCTCTGATACCACTTGATCCGAAAACGGGTCGAGTACTACTCTCCCAAATGTTTACAATGTGAGGATCTTTAAATTGACTATGGCTTATACATGTTTTATTGAGCATATTAGTTCATTTATCATAATGCATTACAAGCATAAGCATAATACAAATGAACATCAAGAATAGAAAAAAACACATGAAGGCAAATAAGAGAGAGACAACCGATGTTGATAACGGAGTTCACCCCTCCACCTCTGGGGATACATCTCTAGACCTGCTCCAACTGGAATGCAGATCTTATATATTCCTTCTTCAAAGTGAGCTCTCAAAACTCTCTTACATTCAAGCACTATGGCTCTTCATTAGCTCAGCACTATGGCTTTCAATATCTAAGCACTCTCTCCTTTCTTCCTCCCAACATGGCTCACATAAGGAATATATATGGTTTTTCCTTACTCACTCTCCAACTAAGAGCATTAATTACCAGATCCACAATTGTAGGATCTAATTACAAAGAAGGAAAAAACAAGATCCTTAAGAGTAGGATCTTCAACAATCTTAGGTTCAAAAATGGAAAAGTCTCAAAACTGCCCAAAGAATTTCCAACCATGCCCTTGATTCTCTCAACCTACAATTGAGAATAAAATGGCAAATTGGTGTGAGGTGGTTTCTCACATGAAAACCAATTTCCATAATTAATAAATGAATAATATGTGAGACAAATTTTCTCTCACAAATATTTATCATTTTAATTACAAGTGAATAATAATAATGTATGAGTTATTAAAGTTCATAAAATGCATAATTAAATGCATGGGCACTTCATAAAAGCATTAATCAAACTAATATGAAAAATACATGAAGTATTTTTCCCACAAATGCATAATTAAATGCGTGAGAAATAAAACTCAAGAAAACATCATTTTAATCCACTTAAACACTTTTGTTGCCACCTTAAAATCAACATGGCGCAAATTAAGAAGTTATTTCATGTGCGGAGATCCATTCAGATCACCCTCAATGGAATTCTTGTATCACTCATCATTGTAGACAAACACCTAAAATTTCATCCAAGTACAAGTTAAAATGCTCCTATTATTCCCAAAACAAGTTTTAGGCTCCAGACATTTTTTGTTTTTTTTGTAAATTACAAATTTTCTCCTTCCCTTTTCCTCCTCTTTTGTTCTATTCTCTATTTCTCTCTTCATTCTTTATCTCTTTCTCTTCTTTTATCTCTTTTATTTCTCATATTTTTCCATTATTGACAATCAAAAGCTCATTTTCCATAGATGTATCAGTGCTAAAAAATATTTCCTCACTGATGTTGTTAGCTCTAGAAGTCGACTCAAGACTTCTATTGAGTCAAGCCTAGCACATCTTAGATTAAAAATGATTTGGTTGGGTTTAAGAAACTGTGAAAATGGTAGGATCAACAAGAGGGAAACGAGCTAACTACAAATCAACAACTAGCCATTAGGCATGGAGTCCATAAAAAACAAATAACCCTGACGTAACATTCTATGGGTAGACAAATAAGGTCATCAAAACTTAGATCAACTCCAAATTTGTAAAGAGATATAATGGAAGAAAAGAGGAAACAAACTAAAAGTTAACCAAATAACACCTTGATATTTGATGTACTAATAGTAGAAGAATAACTTAGTATTAAGAAACCCTTTCTAAACGTGAATTAAGAACTTGAATATGCTTGTGGCGAAAATTAAATCATAACCTATACAATAACTCTCTTAGCACAAAATTTGCATATGTATACCCTATAGCAGCAAAATACATATTCAAGAAGATGAAAGAAAAATGATTAACACCGAATACCAAACTGATCATAAACTTTGTTATCTGTTGAAGTTCCTTTCCATAAAATTCATGACAGGTTTTTCTAGATATTACATAGACTTTCAACCCTCTGCATCTCACTCTCAACCTCTTGGACTGAATCCCCCATTTTACATATGATTTTCCATGAGATTTATAGATCTATGAGATAACAAATAGATCCTCAAAGTTTGGATCTGATCTACTGAAAATAGACATAGATGACACATCCTAGGGTCGAATTTTCCCTTAGTCATATCAACAAGATTACAAAAAATATGGAAAATAAGTCCCATACCTAAAATCTAGGGTTTGACATATAAAGAATTAAATACATTCAAATCAAATCAAATACTTGAGGATATTTAAAAAAAATATCCTCCTTGAACATCCATGTGTCTTCCTGACTTGACACCTCCTCATGGCACGTCTGGAATCGAACTAAGGGTTGACTGTCCCATTTCACATCATATGGTGAATTTATGAAAAATAGGGCTACAAAATCACTTAATATATCCCAAACCATAATAGATGTGTAACAACTGAGAGAGGGTTTTTTTTTATATTATCTTGTTTTTCATAAAATTATCTTTCATTTTTTCAAAATACCTCTTCATATCCTCGTAATATGTGCCCAAAGATGATGACTAAAACATGAAATTCTAGAATTTTCAAATCTAAAAAAATGAGCTATAAATATCTTCTTGTATCTCCAAAACCATGAGACATGTGTAAAAAATGACAGAGGGTTTTATATATAAGCTCATTATTGAGAAAATCCTCTTTTGGTTTTGACAAATTCCTCCCTTTTTGGTCAAATACTGAGTTTTAACTTGACTACAAAAATAATCATTTCCATAAAATCCCCTGTTTTCAACAATCTGTTTTCTCCTTTTTCATACAAGACTGCTCCAAAAATCTTTGTTGATGATAAAAAATGGTGTATGAAGGATACAACATGTTTAAATGAATCCCTTATAATCACTAAACCATCTCCAAAACTCAAGACTATGTCATTTTCTTGAAAACAGGCTGTTGCAGGAACTTCCTGTAGTGCCTATTTCAAAACTTCAATTTCAAGCTTCAAAACCTCTCATAAGACCCAATAATAGCCAAAACGATATAGAAAGGCATTATTTTGAGTATATAGGAAAAATATGAATCTTTAAGACCAAAATTTTACCATGCAAATATCAGAGCTAACATTGGCTCCACAGGGGATGGCATGCTCTCTGTGAGCTACCAAGAAATTTTGTAGACCTGTGCATAATAATGAGAACATACTTTCAACTTTATTCAAATTGGAAATTGAAAGAAATGTTGAAAAAACCAAACTGAAATCCAAACTAACAAACTGAGCAAGCTTCCATTGTCTCCATTGGGCGATGGAGTCATTATTCTCCTTCCAAATTTCTGCAACTTATAACCTGTTCATGCCAATATACAAACTCAACTTCTAAGACACTGAGAAACAATCATATGTTGTGAACTATGGTATGTTCATGATTTAAGAGAAAATCTGCTTCTTTATTTCACACCATAAACGAATCAAAATCTGAAAGACATTTTGCAAACTAAACCAAATGCTCATGAATTGAGCTTATTTATGTACACCCCTACACAAGATGGATCAACTGTTACTATGCTTAAGTATAAACAAAACTCCATATAATCCATTCAAATAACTAGATCATAAATTGAAAATTGCTTCCCTCTTTAAGCACATATATAGATGAAAAAATTGAATAATAGAACAATAAATAAACTATCAGTCCATTCTTATAGCTATGAAAATCTGCCTTTATAAAGTGAAAGAGATAAGAATTATTACTCCAATGCAAATCCATGAATCTAGCCACGGGGTCATCAAAATCATTCGAGAATACCTCTTTTGGTTTTTCAAAAGAAATGGATTGCAAGTTGATGTCATTGTTGATCATATATCTGATATTTGTTGCATATTCAGGTTCAAAAATGAAGGATGCAAGATTTCTAATCCCTAGTGATAGATGCTCAATGGTTGGTGATGAATAGGATATTAAATACCCCTGTATTTCCTCAATATTCTCCTTATCCAGAAAAACACAACGCTGCTGCAATATTTTTCCGTTGTCTTTCAAAATTTCAAGTGCAATTTGACCAGAAGAAAACTGATTTTCGTGTTTTATAATTGGAGCAGACATATCTTCAGATTCATATAAATTAGAAAAATTTACAGAAAAAATATGATTATTTTCTTCTATTTCAATTTCCTGGGAAAGCACATGATTTCGAAAACCATGAGAAACCCGTTGAGGATCATGAGGAACAATTTCTTCTTTAACCATTTCTTGATTACAAACATCCTGAACTTCAAATCCCATACAACATTCCTTAAAAACAAGGTCAACACAGTATCTTTGTTTAAAATCAACATAAAAATCCTTCAATGAATGAATGCTAGCAATAGGGAGGGATTGACACTATTCATGAGCATGTTCTTCTAAAGAAAATCTGAACATCTTGATTAAGACATCCTCGTGGAAAAAATCATGTTCAAGCATGCATTTATTAAAATTTAATAAGTGTTCACATGGATGATCATTCTTTCTTCCTCTGAATCTGGGAAGATAGTCATCCCATTCAACTATAGTAGGCACTGGATGTGGGAAACCAACTATATTTGAGAAATCACAAAATGCATACCTCTGAGCAAGAATATCATCCATTTCAAACCAGTGAAGTTGCCAATATATTCATCTATCATGGAGTGGATTTTCCAGGTGAATGATATGTAGTCTGATATATGTTCACTTCTTGTTCACCATCTATAAGAGAATCTGATCGATGTCGTTCTCCTAGGGAATATTAATTCATTTCCATCCCCGACAACGACACCAAAGATTTTAGCACTAGAAGTCGAATCAAGACTGCTATTGAGTCAAGCCTAGCACATCTTAGATTAAAAATGATTTGGTTTGGTTTAAGAAACTGTGAAAATGGTAGGATCAACAAGAGGGAAGTGAGCTAACTATAGATCAACAACTAACCATTGGGCATGGAGTCCATAAAAAAAATAACCCTAACATAACATTCTATGGGTAGACAAATTAGGTCAACAAAACTTAGATCATCTCCAAATTTGTAAAGATATGTAATGGAAGAAAAGAGGAAACAAACTGAAAGTTAACCAAAGAATACCTTGATCTTTGATGTACTAATAGTAGAAGAATAACTTAGTATTCATAAAACCTTTATAAACCTGAATTAAGAACTTGAATATGCTTGTGGGGAAAATTAAAGAACAACCTATACAATAACTCTCTCAACATGGAATTTGCATACTTATACCCTATAGAAGAAAAACACATATTCAAGAAGATGAAAAAAAAATGATTAACACATAATAACAACATGATTAGAAAATTTGTTATCTATTGAAGTTCCTTTGCATAAATGTCATGATAGGTTTTTCAAGATATTATATAGACTTTCAACCCTCTACATCTCACTCTCAACCTCTTAGACTGAATCCCCCCTTTTACATATGATTTTCCATGAGGTTTATAGATCTATGAGATAGCAACTAGATCCTCAAATTTTGGATCTGATCTACTCAAAATATACATACATGACACCTCCTAGGGTCGAATTTGCACTTAGTCATATCAACAAGATTACAAAAAATCAGGAAAATCAGTCCCATATTTAAAATCTAGGGTTTGACATTTAAAGCATTAAATACATTCAAATAAAATCAAATCTTTGAAGATATTTAGAAAACTTATCCTCCTTGAACATCCATGTATCTTCCTGACTTGAAAACTCCTCATGGCACATGTGGAATCAAGCTAAGGGTTGACTATCTCATTTCACAACATATGGCGAATTTATGAAAAATAGGGCTGAAAAATCACTTCATATATCCAAAACCATAATAGTTGTGTAAAAAATGAGAGAGGTTTTTTTTATTTTGTCTTTTTATTGATAAGATCCTCTTTCAAGGTTTCAAAATACCTCTTCATATCCTCGTAATATTTTCCCAAATATGATGACTAAAATAGGAAATTCCAGAATTTTCAAATCTAAAAAAATGAGCTGTAAGGATCTACCTGTATCTCCCAAACCATGAAACCTGTGTAAAAAATGATAGAGGTTTTTGGAGATGAGATATTTCTTGAGAAAAAACTCTTTTTGTTTTCACAAATTCCTCTCTATTTGGTCAGAGACTGAGTTTTAACTTGATTGCAAAAACAATCATTTCCAGAAAATCCCCTGTTTTCAACAGTCTATTTTCAACATTCTGTTTTCAACAGTCTATTTTCAACAATATGTTTTCTCTTTTTTAATACATTACTACTCAAAAAATCTTTGATGATGATAAAAAATGGTGTATGAAGGATAAAAAATGTTTAAATGCATCCCTTATAATCACAAAACCATCTCCAAAACCCAACACTATGTCATTTTCTTGAAAACGGGCTGATGCGGGAACTTCTTGTAGCGTCTGTTTCAAAACTTCAATTTCAAGCTTCAAAACCTCTCATAAGACCTAATAATAACAAAAACGATATAGTAAGGCGTTATTTTGAGTATATAGGAAAAATATGAATCTTTAAGACAAAAATTTGACCATGCAATATTAGAGCTAATAGATGTATCAACACACAACTTTCCTTCCTTATCGATATATTGCCACAAACTCCTTTTCATCATCGATGCATGTTGTATTGATGACTTATTATCTTTATCACTGATGTTTTGGTGACCCAAGTTATTTTTAGAATACTGAGAGGGGGGGGGTGAATCAATATGAGCACTTAATTTCCACTTTTAACCACAATGTGTATTATTTAATTTCATGAGAAGTATTCAACAGTTTAACATTAAAATTTAATGCATCTTAGCAATATAAATCAACCATGAACAACAATAAACTACAGAGACACAATACACCAAAATTTTATGTGGAAACCCAATGCGGGAAAAAACCACAAAATTCTTTTCTTATATGTCAGAAGAAATACATTCATAGGAAGCACCAAATTCTTTATTTTCCAGCTACAATTGGAAGGAGGCTCCAACCCCCTAGTTTTCTGGCTCCAACCTGAAGGAAGCTCCAACTCCTGAATTCTCAGACACCTATCAGAAGGATGCTACAACCCTCTTTCCTTTCCCCATACAACCACCCAGAAATATAAATGTATAAAACCTATCACTACCACTAAATCAATCAACTTGTTACTGATCTATCACTGTCACTGCCACAAGATGTCATTGTTGTTGTACTTCATCAATTGTTACCACTAAAAATTTATGCCTCAAAACGTCATAATAAGATCCACAAGAATGTCTTACAAAACAAATACTCTTGAACTACTAAGACATTTATGTGCTAGACTACTGCAGAATATAGACTCTAACATACATAGTAAACCATACCTCTCAAACTGTAGCTGACCTGATTGATTTGATCTTCTGAACTTCAGTTTCCTCAACAGATCTGTGTTCTGTGATTTGTAAGCTTGCGAATGTCCGTGCTTTGTCCCATTGTGGCTCACATATTTCCACTCCCTAATGCCTCTGCAACTTGTGGATTTCTTTGTTTCTCTGAGAGTTTGCGTTTTCCTTCACTGAATCTTGTAGATGTTCACGCTCTTCCTTCATTGCAAATCATGAATTTTTGTGCTCTTCCTTCACCGTAACTCGTGGATAAATTTAGTAAAACCCTAGAATAGTAATATCAACTTCATCCCTTTGACTCCTTCAACTTCTCTCTTCACTGGACTTCGCTGCCTCATAATCACTGTTTTAGATCTGCCAACACTACCTACCCATAACACTTTACAATATATATATTAAATGTTCTCAATAGGTGTTAATGCGAGTCTCTTGAAGTCTTACTTATACTTTCCAAGTGACTTCCTTTAGGGGATATATTGTAACTTTTTTACCCTTTTTCCTTGTTTTAGGGATAAACCACACTCTCTTGTTGCAGCCACTTTACGCTTAATTAAATTCTTAATGCAACTACTTTACCCTTAATAAATGACTTGTAACTTCGTGTTGACCTTTTAGGGGCTTCTAGATGATTCTCGTGGGCCCTCCAACTTTACAAGGCCATAAATCCTCAACCGTGAGGAACCACATGGCATACCCATATCGTCAGAAAAATCATGATATGTACTATCCATCCATGAATGAGTTACCTGCATTTGCATTGTTCTTCGTGTCCTTTTTCCTCGATCAACTGTGAGTTCCATAACCACACCTTCAGGGATTCCTAACTTCTTCATGGGTTGACATCAATGACAACCAATCTTTCAAAAATACCCCCCTTTTGGAATTTATGGAAACACTCTGAGGCACTACCTCAACATTGATAGCATGGAAATGCATATGCACATGCTTATGCTCCCCCTATGACCATTGCTCCCTCTGTATTTGTACCTTTGATTTTTCTCTCCATTTCCCTGCATCTTCTCATTCTCTGCCCCTTTGACATCAATGGAATAAGGTAACTTTCCTTGGGGATTCTCCCCCTATATGCACTCTCAATGGGGCTTCTCCCCTTGTTTGCACGCTCCTTGGGGATGCCGCCCTGTCTACATGCTTTAGATCATTCGGCTGAATTTTTCTGCTCATGCTGTTTCCTCGTGTAAATCATTGACATATATGAAAAGCATTCAAAATTCTTGACACCAAGTATTCATGAATTTTCATATTTATTTCTTCTTCCCCCCTGTCATATTGTGCTTTATTTTGTGAGGCTCACTGCAGGGTAGAAACTACTCCAATTCTCTATTGAAGATACCCAAAATTCTCCCTCGGAAGAGGTTTAGTGAAGATGTCTGCAATCTTCTCTTTTTTCCCAATGTACTCTAGCTTGATGTTCTTCTCTATAGCTTGTTCCTATAGAAAGTGATACTTGATCAAAATGTATTTAGTCTTGCAATGCATCACTAGATTCTTTGAGATACTAATAGCACTAGTGTTATCACAAAGTATCAGAATGGGCTCATCATAGTCCACCTATATATCCTACAAAGTTTGTTTCATCCTGAGAACCCGAGTACAACATTTTTTTGTGGAAACGTATTATGCTTCTGTTTTAGACAATGATACTTATGACTGCTTCTTGCTTAACTGGGAAGCCAAACACTCACCCAAATAGAAAGCTACTCCACTTCTACTTATTCTGTCTTCATTGCTTCCAGCCCAATATGCATCTGTATAAGCAACTATATATAGTTCATTTCCTTTTGGATACCATAACCCATAATATTCTATTGCTTTGAGATATTTGAATATTCTCTTTACTTCTATAAAATTTATTTCCTTTGGTGCTGCTTGAAATCTTGCTACCTGTCCAACTGCTTGCATTACATCCAGTCTTGATGATGTCACATAGAGTAAGTTACCAATCATTTATATGTAGAGTCTCTAATATGAATCGTTGGATTCATCTTCTTTGCTCAACTTGCAATTGGTATTCATAGGAGTACTTACAGGGTTACAATATTCCATTCTAAATATTTTTAACATTTATTTGATATAATTGGTCTCTGAAATAAATATACCCATATCATGTTGATATATCTGAAGTCCCAAAAAGAAATTCAACTCACCAATAAAAGACATTTCAAACTCATTTTGTATGTCTTTGGAAACCTTCTGATTCATCCTGTCATCATAACTTCCAAAAATAATGTCATCAACATAAAATTCAATTATCAGTATGCTATCGTGATTTACCTTTATGTAGAGATTTTTATCTTCATTTCATTTCCTAAACCATTGCTACTATAAATATCAGACCAACCTTGAGTACCATCCTCTCGGGTCTTCCTTGAGACCATACAATGCTTTCTTCAACAAGCAAACATAATATTCCCTTTCTGACAACTAAACTCCTTCTAGCTGCTCGATGTAAACTTCTTCTTCTAACTCTCCATTTAGGAAGGTTGATTTTACATCCATATGATATATCTTGGTATTATTTGAACATGCATAAGCCAATACTAATGTAATTTATTCCATTCTAGCAACTGGGGCAAAGGTTTCTTCTAATTCTATTCCCTCAACCTGGGCATATCCTTTGCATACAAACCTTGCTTTATTTCTACTTACCTATCCATTCTCATTTAGATTTTTTCAGAAAACCCATTTTGTGCCAATCACATTCTTGTCTTTCGATATAAGAACCATTTCCCATATATCATTCTTCTCTATCTAATCCAATTCTTCATCCATAGCCTTGATACAATGTTCATCCTTGTTGGCCTCTTCAAAACTTCTTATTTCAACTATAGATAACAATGCTAGGTGTTGTTGTTTTGGTGACATTATTCTTCTTCAAGTTTCAACTCCTACATCTTTATTCCTAATAATATGTTCCAGTGTATGATTTTTATGTACTCGTCAGCTAGGTGTCTTAGGAGGCATATACTACTCATATTCCTCTTGTTCTTCTTCTAGATGCTCTTCATATTTTTCTTCTTCCTCATCCTTCTCTTCTAATTATTTTCTTCCTTCTTTTTCCTTTCGTACATTTGTCTCATCAATCATTACCTTGATGCTTTCCATGATTTTTTTGAGTCTTGGACTGAAGCATTTATATGCTTTAATTTTT
>ML793518.1:0-36747 GCA_009831015.1 Picea engelmannii
ATGTTTGGGATGGTGTCCATGGCATTAGGGGATTCATAAATATTTTCAAGGTAGGAATTCCAATCCTTTAGGGGAATCATTTTATTTTATTTATTTTTACAACATATCTGCCTCCAAAACTTCTTAAGATCAAGTTTAGATAGCTGCAAAATATGCTCTTGTTTTTTATTTGTGTAGTACCTTTTTTTCCTTTTAATTAGAGATTTGAACATATTTATCTTATAGAGTTTTAAGGACTCATTAGAAGCATTCCTAATGGATTTCCTGGCAATTTTACACTCATTATCATACCAAGAAGCATCCCTAATGGATTTTCTATCAATTTTACACTCATTATCATACCAAGGGTTAGTTGTTCTATTTTTCTTCTTACATAACACCTTGATAGAGTACTTGTTAATCGAAGTGGAAAGGCTTGTCCTAAAATTATGATAAAGGTCTTATAATAAGTGGCATCATTTTATTTTTGTCGCCCTTATTAAAATAAGGATCATGGTATATTGGTATGTATATGTTGTTATGGGCCACATCTTTCAATCAACATGGGATTAATTTTTTTATATGTTATAGAAACAAATTTAAGACAGATTTTAGGTGTATCTAACTTAGCAATGGACATTTTTTAGAAAGGTATGTGAAAGGAGTAATGTAAAGTATTTCCGTTGAGAGAGTTTTTTTAATATTTTTGCACAAAATCAAGGGGAAGGTCAAGCAACAAGCATATTCACACCACAATCAATCAACCATTATCTAAGTAGGAGGCATGTAGCATCCCCACTATAGTCATCAGTTTAATTAATGCTTAATGTAGATATAATATGTGGCTACATCCAAATGATGTAATATGTGAATTGTATTTCTATGTTTTAATAATAAAATGTGATGTCAACTACTAAGGGGACATGGACAGAGATGCGAGATTAATTAATCCACAAGAAAGGGGAGGGTCTAAGAGAATTTTTAAGAGGGAGTCCAAGGGGGAATTAACCATGTATATTATTTCAACCCATTTTTCCTAAATTTTATATTGATATATTAACCTTCTAATTCTTGATTGAGTGTTCCCAAAGCCAATCATTGAATACATGTAAGAAGATGGATGTGAGAAGTTACGTCCCATAGTTATTGGGCACATGGGGGCTGAGTACAATCAGCTTGGGGAAGTGTGTGAATCAAGAAATGCATGCCAAATGGAGAAAATCTATATGGGTTGGGACGACAGTTTTAGACAATTAGTTTTTGGTGCATGAGGAGAAGGTAGAGAGAAAAAAAGAGAGCTTAGAGTTGGTGCATCCATGGAGGGTGAATTCTAGAGCATGTTGGAGCATCTCTGGAGCATTTTGGAGTTGAATATTGAAGAGTGGGGTTGTCAGGATGAAGAGTGAACTCCTGAGTGAGTTGCACTAAAACAACAAGTGTTTGTTGTAGTTGTTGGTAGTTTTTCCTAGCAGTGAATTCCCTTGAGTTCCCAGTTGAGAGATTCCTAGCTGCTTGTTCCAAAGAGACCCTTATAAATGAATGGGACACCCAAGGGACCGAGATCAATGAATGGGTACATTCTTTGAGTTGGGAAGGTTAAGAGAAAGAGAGTTGATGGAAAATCGGGATAGTTGTAGGAAAACATCAATGGGTTGTGAGTTTATGAGTTGTGAGTGGACAGTGAGGGACCACCCTCTTTTGTGAATTACTAGCCTTGGCTCAGGGGTGACTTGCTATTGAGATTTGGAACAATGAGTCTATGCTTGGGTGGAAAATCCATCCTAAGCAGTTGGTTGCACAACTCATTATAAAATATAAGTGTTTTATTTGTTTATGTGTTCTATTTTTTAGTTAAATTGTTGTTAAGAATAATTTATATGTTGTTGTATTAAGTTATTAAGTTGCATTCATATCTATTTTAGCATGTTGTAGATGCATCAATTTAATGGTAACAAATAGTAGATAAATCTAGTTTTAATTCGTAGCTTGAAGCTAGAAGAATTTATTTAGCTAGCATAAATTTCATTTTTGTGATTTTTTCGCATTGTAATGTTCCTCAGTTGGGTTGCGGGACATTATATTATGGTATCATAGCTTTCGGTTCAAACATTAAGCTTGTATAGGCCAAGACAAGTGTGAATTGAGGAATTCATTGTTGTAGATTTATCTATGATGAATTTGGGGGAAAACAGAGAAAAACAAAGGGAAATCCCCAAATTTGTGAACAAAATTCGAGTTTAAATGACTCAGGTCTATCTAGGAAAAGTTTAATGGAGTAAATCTACAAAGTTGTAGAGTCAATTTTAGCCTGGAAGGTTGAAAATAGATTGGTAATGGTCATTATAGTGTTTTACAGTCTAGTGAATCGACAACGGAGATCGCGTTTGATTATGAGATCAATGACGAAGATTCACTTTAATAAATTCTAAAATTCATAAGGATTCAATCGTTTGAAAGGTTGATTAAATCAATGGCCGAGATTCATTCTCAGTCATTTGGAAAATAGATTAGATGGACGGTCTAGATTATATTTGGAGGTTGGAGGAAGGAATTCGATCGACGGTCAAGATCTTCTTGGCTTGAAGATCGACGACTTAGATTCATCAGGGACTTTGGTCAAAAATTCTAAGTGTGTAAATTCACAAAGAGAAGTCATTGTCGGTCGATGGTCAAATCGACCGAATGACAAAGATTTTGGTTCAGTCAGAAGACGTCTCTGACGACCAATGGGTCGATGATAGATCATTGGTAGGGTTGGAGGAAGTTGATAGATCAATGGCCATGATCATTTTGAGTGATATATTGACGGCCCAGATTGATAGGAAATCTTCTAAGTGTTGAAGTTGGCCATGAAAATCGACAACAACCAACAGTCGGGTTGGCCGATTCAACAAAGTGTTTCTAGTCACCAACAGAAAGTGTTGATGGCCAATGGGTCGATGATCAGATGTCGGTTGATTTTGAGAAGTGTTTTCGAATGCACAAGAGAAATTTTCGATGGCCAATAATGTCGATGGGCGAGCATTGGTCGATTCGGCGAGGTGTTCGGGTCATCCAAGAGAAACAGTCGATGATCGATGAAGAAAAGAAGGGTGATGACATGTCATGTCACACCAACATCCACATGTCATGCCACGTCATCATTGATGTGTCATTCCATGTCAACCAAGTTGATACCTCAGGATGAAGTTTCATTCCATGTCAACATCCACATGTCATTCCATGTCAACCAATAGGTATTTTCGATGGTCGACCATCGATGGTTGGATCGGTCAGTTTAGTGATGTGCTTAATTGGTTGCTAAGAGAAAAAACCAATGGTCAATGGGCCAACAGTCGGATTGACCAAAATGTTGATGAGTAGTTTCATCTGCCAATGGGGATCACCGATGACCGATAGCCAATGGTTGGATCGACCATTTTAACAAGTGTTGCAAACCGACCATCAAGGGAATGGGCCAATGGTCGACGGTCGGGTCAGTAGGTTGGGAAAAATGTTGTGCGCGCCAAAGGAGAATGTCGGTCTTTGATGGTCAATGAACTGTGGATCAATGACTCATATTTAAGGACTATTACTTTTATGCGAATTGTTTTTGGGTTTTTAAGGTTATTAACTTGCAGGGCGATTTTGAGGCCCTAAACAACGTTTATAGCTAGTCAAAACCCACATGAACAAAGTATACCAAAGTGTATGAAAGTACACTTTGCCTATATATCTCAAATAAAAGAACTCGAAGAGAGCTATCCAATGAGATAAATTGTTCGCAAAACATAGCTCGTATGCGAAAGTTACAACCAAAACTGTAAAGGTAAAATTCCAACGTCGAATTACTTCTAGAGGGCATAAATCCTTGCTCAAAAGTTTGTTTGGGGCACAAGAGCAGCATATGAAAATCATATGAACCATATAAAATCTCCATGGATCCAGATTTAGAATCTATGTATTCAAAAATGTGCAAGAAGAAGAATAAGACACATGTAGCATACATGGATAAATTGGGTAAAACAACCTAAACTTATCTGGACCATAACATCCAACCTAGAGCTCGGATTTGAGAAAATGAATACTCACTAGAAAGATATTGAGGATTATAAGACATATGTCAACCCATAAATGTTATTTGGACAAAAAAAATTATCATAAATTAATAAAGATATTTTTGTAGTAGTAAAAGAGTGGAAATTGCAGCATGTAAATATTGTAACTTTTCGCTCAAAACTCAGATTGAGGCATGAGTACAACCCTTGGAAAGTTGTTTTGGAGAGGAATGAATATAAGGAATCAGATTTTGGTTGGGTTCATTGTGTCCTTCATAAATCAATATAAAGAGTAACATGTATTCTGATTGATGAAATGTTTTATGTTATTCATGTTCTAACAGTAATTATTACATGCACATTTCTTGCAAAATTGAAGGTATAGGGAAGAAAATTCGGTTCTTATATGAGGATTGGAGTTATGGATGATCCTCAAGGATATTACATCCATGAGGAATATATTATAGGTCTGTATTTCAACATGGATAATTTTAAGATAAAGTCAAATGGAAGAAGAGACAAGAAGGAGCATGTAACTATGAGAAACCTGCATAGAGAAGCACAGAGCTATAGAGATGATCATAAAAGGATTATGAAAACTCAAGAAGAGATACTTCAGAGCTTAAATATGTTGCATAATCAAGTCAACAATTACTCTAGCACCAAGCAAGCAACTAGTGCTAGACAAGTGTCAGCATCTAGATCCCAAAGCAAAAGAGATGATCATGGAAATGATAGGCAGTCAAGAAGGATGAGTAGGTGCCATCATTCTCCAAAATAATCCACCAAAAGAGCTCATGCAACTTCAAGGCTAGGTAGCATCCCAAGTGTGTCTCATGTTCAAAGGTAAAGGAGAATACCTAAGGCATACATCTTGCAAGGTGAGCTCAGGAATATCAAGCCACCTACTTTCAATGGTGAACACTGGAAAGGAGAAGAGGTTGAGTCCTGGCTATTGGAAATAAAGAAATATTTCCAGTTGCATGATTACCCCTCCTGGGTAGAAGCTAGAATTACCAACTACCACTTGCAAGGAAAGGTATCCATGTGGTGGGATCATATTAAGAAAGACAATAACCTTGATGAGAAGAGGATCTTATGGAAGCAGTTCAAGGATATTTTGAAGAGAAATTTTTTTTCGAGCATTGCTATGAAAGGAAGATGAAAGAGTTCTTTGAAATCAAGTTGGGAAGCATGACAATGGAAGAATATGAAAATAGGTTCTTTGAATTGTTTAAGTATGTCGACTTCATCAAGGATGAGAAGGTCAAAATACAAAGGTTTCTAAGTGGTTTACCCTCCTTCTACAGTGACAAGATTCAACATGATAACCCAAAAAAATTGGAGGAAACCATAAGGAGAGCAAGGCATATTTATGAGCAAGGCAGAGGAAGGCCAGTTTTCCATAAATCTTGGAATGATGAGATGAAAGCTAAAAAGGATCAAAGGTAGAAGGGTTTTAAGCCACCCTTTTTCAATAACAGAACACAAGCAAATCAACAAGGTCAATCAGTCCAAATGATCACAACACTGCAAATTCATTTAGAAAAATTGCAAGGAAGAAACTTGTACAATGTTGGGGATGTGAGAGAAATCATTTATATAGGGACTTCCCTCACAAAAGAGAAAGAATGAGAACTATCCACAACATTCAGGAGGCTAAAACATTGGAAGACATGGGAGGGAACATGCCAAGGATTTATACATCATTGGACAACATGAAAGCATAGTATCAATATCCCATGATTTAAGTGGAAGGTAAGATTGATAACCATCCTATATCAATTTTAATTGATTATGGAGCTAGACATAGTTAAATAAACTCTAACATTGTTGAAAGATTTCACTTGCAAAGGAGTAAGCATAAAAAATCTTGGTTAGTTCAATTAGCCACAAGAGATAATAGAAAGATCAATGAGCCTTTTAAAGATTTTCCAATAGACATGAATAGACTCAACACAAAGGTAGTTGTAAACATCATACCATTTAGTTCATATGATTGTCTAATTGCAATGGATTGGTTGGAAAAACATCATGTTGTCCTAGAACGATACAACACGTGTCTTGATGATGATGGGAAGCAAGGAAAGGTTCAAGGTATTCCAAGAGTTGTAGTTGTTAGAGAGATCTCAGTTATGCAACTGAAAAAAAATTCAAGAAGGGATGTCAGATTTTTGCAGCCCATATGGAAGAGGAAACCAAAGATAAAGTGGAAAATATTAAAGATCATCCGGTATTAAGGGATTTTGAGGATGTTTTTAGAGAAATATTGGGATTTCCACCAAATAGAGACATTGATTTCTCTATTGATTTGGTGTCAGAAGTCACCTCAGTGTCCAAGACACCATACAGAATGGGGGCACCATAATTGACAGAATTGCAAATGCAACTTGAATAATTGTTAAATAAGGGGTATATACACCCAAGTGTGTCACCTTGGGGAGCACCAGTTATTTTTGTGAAAAAGAAAGATGGAGACTTAAGGTTGTGTATTGATTTCAAACAATTGAATAAGGTCACCATAAAGAATAATTATCCTTTGCCAAGAATTAATGATTTGTTTGATCAGTTGAAAGGTGCAAGGATATTTTCCAAGATTGACTTGAGATCAAGCAATCATCAAGTGAGGATTAAGGAAGAATACACTAGCAAGACAACATTCAGGATAAGATACAGACATTATGAATTCAAGGTAGTGCCATTTGGACTATCAAATGCCCCATATGTTTTTATGTGTCTGATGAATGGAGTGTTTAGGGAGTACATGGATAAGTTTGTGATTGTGTTCCTAGATGATATACTTGTCTACTCTAAGTCAGAAGAGGAACATGAGAAGCATTTAAGAATGGTTTTGCAAGTTCTAAGAGAGCATAAGTTGTATGCTAAGCTAAGTAAGTGCATATTTTATGAAAAGAAGATTCACTACTTCGGGCATATAATTTCAGCTAAAGCGATAGCAGTTGATCCTGAGAAGATATAGGTCATTAGAGGATGGACAACGCCAAAGAATTTCATCGAGTTCAGGTCATTCATGGATCTTGTCGGTTATTATCAAAGATTCATAAATGGATTTTCAAAGATTCCTAATCCAATCACTTCTTTGCAAAAGAAGGGAGTCTAATTTGAATGGACATCCAAGTGTGAATAGAGTTTTCAACAGTTGAAGGAAATATTGACAAGTGCGCCAATATTAAATATTGCAAATCGAGATGAATATTTTTTTGTGTGCATCAATGCATGCAAGGAAGGGCTCGGTGGAGTCATTAGTCAAAAAGATCATGTGGTATGCTATGAGTCCAAAAAATTAAAAGAGCATGAGAAGAATTATGCTACCAATGATCTAGAGTTTGCAAGGATTGTACATGCATTGAAAATGTGGAGACATTACCTCATGGGTAATAAATTTGAGCTAAGAACAGACCACTGTGGTCTAAAGCATTTGTTTGGACAACCAACATTAAATGCTAGACAAACTAGATGGTTTGAATTCCTTAGTAAATATGACTTTGAGACTAAGCATATAAAGGGAAAGGAGTATCAAGTCATTGATGCCCTCATTAGGAGAGTTCATGAAGTGCATGTTGTAACCACTAGCATGTACAGGACTAATATGAAAGATCAAATTATTGCAGAAACAAATTCATATCAGCAGCACGTAAAAATAAAAGAGATATTATAGCAAGGTAATTTTTCAGCAGAAATTTAATTATTATGAGCATAAAGAAGATGGAGTTCTCATGTACAAAGGAAAAGTATATGTGTCGAATTTCAGTGAGCTAAGAAATGCAGTTCTTAAGGAAATGCATAATCTGCCATATTTTGGACATCTAAGATATCAGAAGACAATTGTAGTTGTAAGAAGCCAATACTTTTGGCCAGGAATGAAGAAAGAAGTGGCTAATTACATAGCCAAATGTTTAGAGATACAGAAAGTGGAGATTGAATATAGGCATCTAACACGACTGTTACATCCATTTCCCATACCAGAATGGAAGTGGGAAGTTGTCACAGTTGATTTTATTACAAAGTTGCCCAGAACAATGAAGTGACATGATTCCATCATCGTGGTGGTGGATAAATTAACTAAGGTAGCTCATTTTATCCCAGTGAAGACAACACATAAGGTGACAAGTATTGCAAAGAAATATATGAAGGAACTTGTTAGGCTACATGGAGTGCCTAAGGAAACAGTTTCAGATAGAGATCCAAAGGTTACTTCCAATTTTTGGAAGGGTTTGTTCAAAGGATTTGGAACAAATCTAAATCTCAGTACAACATATCATCCATAGTCATATGGGAAAACAGAGAGGACTAACAGAATAATTGAGGACATTCTTATATTGTATGTGATGGACCAGCCATCAAAGTGGGAAGATTGTATTCATTTAGTGGAATTTTCTTACAATAATGGATATCAGGCCTCCTTGAAAATGAGTCCATTTGAAGCATTGTATGGTAGAAAATGTAACACACCCATGAGTTGGGATAATCCAGTAGACAAAGAAGTTGTTGGGCCATAGTTTTTAAAGGAAATGGAAGAGAAGATGACAAAGATAAAGAAGAATTTAAAGGATTCCTGGGATAGGTATAAAATATATGGGGATAAGAACAGAGTATTTAGATATTTCAAAGTGGGAGAACATGTTTTTTTTAAATTCAAGGCGAAAAGAAGTTCGTTAAGATTAGGAAGTTTCCCGAAGTTGGCAGTGAGATATTGTGGGCCTTTCGAAATATTATAAAATATAGGGCTAGTTGCATACATGATATCATTGTTTGCATCCATGAGAGTGCATAATGTATTTCATGTGTCATTATTAAATAAATATGTGGCTGACCCTAACCACATAATTGATTGGAATGTGACACAGGTGAAGCGCGAAGGGGATTTCTAGGTGAAACCAATATGCATCCTAGACCGGAAAGTCAAAGTGCAAAATAAAAAAATCCATATGGATGGTAAATGTTCAAAGGACCTACTATGGTCTTGAATATGCTACATGGGAGGATGAAGAAAACATGCAAGAATACCTGCAAAGTTTTTACAATTTTGAAGAAAACAGAATGCAAGACTCCATTTTGAGCAACCAAAGTTCTAGAACCACATCTCAAAGTCCTATCCAACTACGTTGGGGACCCTAATAAACAAATGGTACATTCCTTGGGTTATCCCTAATAAATGAATGGTGCATTCCTTGGGTTAACCCTAATAAACAAATGGTGCATTCATTGGGTCTTTAAGTTGAGAGGAACAAGAGATTATGGTTGGAACTGTTGTTGGAGCTGTGAAAGTGAAGAATTTTATTTTCTAAGTATTGTGATGTAAATTTGCATATATGTATATCGACATAGTGTGCACCAAGAAAAACACACAATTGTAGGGGAGGGGGAGTGTAACATCACCACTTAATCCCTAGTTTAATTAATGCTTAATGTAGATATCATATGTGGTTACAGCCAAGCGATGTAATATGTGAATTTTATTTCTATGTTTTAATAATAAAATGTGATGTTAGTTGCTAAGGAGACATGGAAAGAGATGGGGGATGAATTAATCCACAAGAGAGGGGAGGGTCTAAGAAAATTTCTAAGAGGGGGTCCAAGGGAGAATTAACCATCCATATTATTTCAACCCATTTTTCCTAAAATTTCTATTGATATATGAACCTTCTAATTTTTTATTAAGTGTTCCCAAAGCCAATCATTGAATACATGTAATAGGGTGGGTGTGAGAAGTCGCATCTCATAGTTAATGGGCTCATGGAGGATGATTATAATCATCTTGGGTAAGTGTGTGAGTCAATAAAGGTGGAAAACAGTGTTAGAAAATCAGGTTTTGGTGCATGAGGAGAAGGTAGAGAGCAAGAAAGAGAGCTTGGAGTCAGTGCATCCATGGAGAGAGAATTCTAGAGCATGTTGGAGCATATATGTAGCGTTTTGGAGCCGAATATTGAAGAGAAATGTTGTTAGGCATAAAGAGTAAACTCTTGGGCGAGTTGCACTAAAACAACAATTGTTTGTTGTAGTTTATTGGTAGTTTTTCGTAGCAATGAATTCCCATGAGTTCCGAGCTAAGAGATTCCCAGTTGAGATATGGGACATCCGAGGGAATGAGATCAATGAAGAGGCACATTCCATCGGTTGGGCAGGTCAAGAGGAAGAGATCTGGTGGAAAATCAAGATAGTTGTAGGAGAATATCAGTGGGTTGTGAGTTTATGAGTTGTGAATGGACAGTGAGAGACCACCCCCTTTTGTGGACTACTAGCCTCAGTTCGGGGGTGACTTGTTGTTGATATTTGGAACATCGAGTCTATGGTTGGGTGGAACTTCCATCCCAAGCAATTGGTTGCACAATTGATTATAAAAGATAAGTGTTTTATCTGTTTATGTGTTATGTTTATGAGTTAAATTGTTGTGTATGAACTCTGTGTATTTAACAATGATTTATATGTTGTTGTGTTGAATTATTAAGTTGGATTCATGTCTATTTTAGTATGTTGTAGATGCATCAATGTAATGGTAGCAAATAGTAGCTAAATTTGGTTTTAATTCGTAGCTCGAAGCTATAGGAATTTATTTAGTTAGAAGTAATTTTATTTTTGTGAGTTTTCCACACCATAATGTTCCTCAGTTGGGTTAGGTCATGTTACAAGGCACCACTACCTAATGCCTACACCCATTGGCATAAGGATCATGGCATATTGGAGCTTATATGTTGTTGTGGGCCATATCTCTCAACCAAAATTATGTATATATACGAACAATAAATATTGTGACTTGTTAAGGTCTCAATTAGCCCCAAATCCACATGCTTGGGAACCCCTTCTATTTTAAATTTTTACCTTTTATTTCATGGGGTTTGCTTCTTTTTTAATACTTTTAAGTCTTACAAGGATGACATATAATGACTTTCTTTATCTCCATAGAAGACTTTAGTCTTTTTATGCCTTGCTTTTGCATCCTCTTTGATTTTTGTATTCAATTTTGTTTTTCCTTATTCATTATGCATTAGAGACCTCATGTTTATTAAATGGTCATGGATTTTGAAAGACTTTGTTTAGTATTAAGTGAGCATTTGTAGTGTATGTATTTACTCTTTTTAAAGTATCTCAATAGTTCATCAAGCCTTCATGAAATATCAATGGCTTGTACTTTTCAAAGTATCCCGATAGTTCATTGAGATGATCTAAAATTTTTAATATTATCATATTTGGGATCATCTTGTTGGTTCATCAAGATTCCTCAAAAGTTTTCTTTCAAAAAATTTTGAAGTCCCCCTCATATTTAGGCTCACCTCGATGGTTCATCTAAGAGTGACAAAAGAAAAATTATATCATTTTCGAAAGTCTCCTGATGGTTCATTGAGACTTTTTAAAAGTTGTTATTTCAACTTATTTTGAACTGTTCGAACAGTTCATCAAGATGATTTGAGCCTTAGAATATCTGATCTTCCATTTTCTTCCAAATGGTGCATCAAGAAGTTTCCAAAATATCTCTTCTCGAAAGGTCTCTGATGTTACAGAAAATCATTCAAATACCCCTTCTTTCAAAACATTTTGATGGTTAATTGAGATGTTCTTAAATATATTATTCAAACATATTTTAGAACCACATGAAACTTCATTGGGATGTTTTCATTATCATTGAAAATATATTTCTGAGACTCACAACAGACTATTTGGAGACATCCAACATTCAAATGTCCCATCTTACGGATCATCCTAATGGTTTGTCGGGGAACTTTTGAAAGTGTTATTTGTTGGTATTTGAGATCTTGACCACAGTAATAAATGCAGGAAAAATGACATTAAAGACAAGTAGATAACTCATATAACACACCATATTTACGTGGTAAAACCTTGACGGTGTGTCAAGGAAACATCCACAGAGCATGGTATTGATATATTTATTATTCAAGGCTTAAATCAGGCTTACCCACCAATACATCTCTCAGGATATATATATATATATATATATATTGGAACTGTTACATAGTTATAAGAACTTCCACCCGTTATGCAAACTTCCAATGGTTTCGTAAACCAACATCATCGAAAATTTATGTAAGTAAATTTTATTTTTAACATTTTATTTTAATTGATTGTTGTCACATTTTAACAATCTCCACCTTTACAACAATTTGTGTGATACCTTTCCCAATCCCATTCATCATCTCTTTTGCAAGCTAAGAGAAACTAAACACCACCACAACTTGTCTAACAATACTGGTTTTGTGAACATGTCTGCACAATTTTCTCAAGTATGGACCACTCCACCTTAATCAGTAACTTGTCTTACAAAATGATTCCTTGTCCCATTTTGATATGATGGACTATTATTCAAATGCACAACACTTTGGCTATCACAAAACACATTATCCTACACTTTTCTAAACTTACCCAATAGATCCTTGTATTCATGCAAGACATAACTTGAGGTAGATCTCCTCTTTTCTAAAAATATTGAAAGCACTAAATCAAAATAACCACATACTAAATCGCTTCAAGCACTGTAGGTGATATTCGTGCCTCTAAAATACTGAAGCATTGGTTTCACTGCTTTACCTGGATTTTCCATGTATCCACTAACAACACCAACTACATGTGAAATATATGACCATTTCATCACATACATTAAACTTCCTACTAGCATACTATACACAAGACAATAACCCTTTTCTTCTTCATTACTAGGACATAAACTTAAAGAAAGCTTACAATGGAAATCCAAAGGGATATTTACTGGTTTCACAATATTTATACCAAATTTCCTGAGTATCTTCTCTGCATACTTATGTTGTGGTAACCAAAGCTTACCATCTTTCCAGTCTCTGTATATTTCCATGCCCAATATTTGTTTTAGTTGCTCCTAGATCCTTCATATCAAGCGTCCTAGCCAATTGATCCAACCTGTTGATCTCAACCATGCTTGTGCTTGCTACAACCATAACTTATAATACCAAGATAATGAATATACCATAAAAACAATAGTTATACTCACTTCTTGTAGAAATTTTCTCACCATGAAGGAATTAACTTCTCGTACCATTTTCTTGACATGCTTTAGGCCATACAATGACATTTTGAGTTTGCAAACAAATATTCTACTTCAATCTTAAACCAACATTTTTGGTTGTTCCATATACATCACCTTATCCAAAACTCCATGTAAAATTGTTTTAACATATAACTTTACTAACTCAAGATCAAGTACCACAACTAGTGCTAACACAACATGAATAGAAACAAACTTAACCACTAGTGAAAAACTTTCATGGAAATCAATACCTTCCACATACTCTTCTACTACCAGTCATGCTTTGTACCTTTCATATCTTACTATATATGATTTTATCAGAGGACATTCATCAAACATTACATCTTTTTTAGTGATGATTATGTGGGCAGTGGGATCCCACAACTTGTATCCCTTAACATCATCACCATAACCACAAATACCTACATGTTTGAATTGGGTCCTACTTAGAGCATTTATAAAAGCATAAGCTTCATAACTAAAAAATTTCACATTTGAGTAATAACAAGATGACCTATTCATACCCCTTCTGGAATCCTCCAGTCTTTTGCAACTAATAGTGACCAATTTACAAGATAGCATGACTGCTTCTTCCCACAAGTCTTGTTGCAACTTGGCCTTACTGAGCATGCCCCTTTGATCCCAACTTCCTTGCAATAATTTCCAAATTCCAAGGATGTGAACCCACTTCCATCATCTATTCTCAAACACTTGATTGACCCGTCAGTACTATTTTCTCCACAAAGCTCTAAACATATCATCCTTTCTATAGACAAATATAGACCCACCTTTCTAGCCTAGACACCTTCAATGCTCCACCTCGAACTTTGCATTCAAAACCTTGACCAAATCCGACCAATCCGACCCAAGTGAACCTTTTTCACTCACCTCTAGGTATGTTACAATGGAGTCTCGGTGCTCCACCTTGACATTAATATTTCGTTGACCCAATCCGAACAAGTTGGCCAAGTGAGCCTTCACCGCTCACTTGCATGCCCATTTACAATGGAGTTCACCAAGCCTTTGAATAGGCTTCATTTCATTCAATCCACAGACACCATACCACAACCTACCAAAACCATCATGCATTCCCTCCCTATCACCTAGGTCTACATATAGACTTTACCGATGATTTACCATGGGCACAAATGCCTAACTAGGTCTTATAGTAGTATGTACATTTACATGTAATAAATAATTCTACAACTCCAAAGTAAATAATTTTTTTGTAAATAATTGTTTTCATGGTGACTCGGCCACCATCACCGCTCTTGTTGTTGCAAAAAAAATCATATTTAAGTCTCCATAATTCGAAGTTATTTTTACCAGTAAGTTTTCCACCTCAAATTTAGTATTCATCATCTTTGCCATTAGTTCTCTACACATAGGATCCCTCTCCAAATGTCAATTTGATTTTTCACTCCAAACCTCAATTTGATGTTTGAAAAATATATATTTCCACTCCAAACTACGTGAACATTCAAACTTCCATAAAAAAAATTAAAAGACTTCACCCACTTAAATAATGTTTTAAAAAACAAAATACATTTTTTTTTTAAAACAAAATATATTTCTCCACAAAATAAGGGTGAAATTTCAAACTATCTTTCAAAATCAAACTTTGATTTTTTTTTATATGAACCCAAAAATAAAAATGGTACCGTTACCAAAATCTATCTCTTCCACAAATGTTTTTGCCTCGAGGGATTATTTGCTCATGTCGAGGGATTATAGCATCAAACATGTATTTCCACATAGTCTTGGTGTCTAGCATGTGGAAGTCATCCAAAGTCTTGTCTTGGTAAATTTAATTTAATTAAAGGAATTATTAAAGTAAAGTTTTTTTATTAATTAATTATTGAATTAATTGAGTTATTTAAGGAAATGCTAAAAGTAATTAGCATGTAATATAAATCTCAATTCAAGTGAGAAGTGATATCAACCATTAATCACTTTGGAGATTATAAATAGATTATAACTCTTGATTATAAAAGCAAGGCTAGGGTAAAGGAGAAGATAATTTTCACACAGAGATAGAAAAGACGTACTTTTTCTAGTGTGAAGTCATTCAAGAGTGTAGAAGCAAAGAAGGAATTTTTCTTACACTTGACACTTGAGACATCTTTGTCAGGTTGATCGAGAGAGATTAACAGCGGATAGAGAGAGTTGGATCATGAAGGATTGTGATTCAATATCTTGGATAGGTGGAAAAGGACTTCCATCTAGAGATCATATCAAGGAGAAGAGAGAACAAAGGGTGTTGCAAGTGGGTTTCAATCAAGCAATTCCACAAGGAAAAGTTGTGTCGTACAACATTCTCCATACAGGACTTTTGTACATGTACGCAAGCGCCAATGGAGACAGTTGCATGTACATGGGTGTGTAGTAGGGACAGTCACATACAACTCGAAAAGCATGAAATTATAGATTGTACAATAGACCATACTTTTCTAGGTTTGTCTACATTTGTATTTCTCTCAATGGGCCATTATCCCTATTACAGGAGCCCTGATTTTAGCATAATTAATAAAATCATTCTCAACACTAGTTTTCCCTCCAGGATTTTTCCAGGGGTATCTACCCAAAAATATTGGTGTTTATGTGTGCATGATTTGGTTTCCATTTTTTTCTTATATTGCATGTTTAAAGTTGAATATTTCAACAGTGTGTTTTTGTTTTGTGAGATGTTAAGCTGATTTGCAGTAAGGAAATCACTAGATAACAAGATACCTAGATGTTGGAGTAGAAGGTTTTCAACATGGTATCAAAGAACATGCTTTGAAGGGAATATTGATCTTAGATCCATAGCAGTTGATAGCATATCTATTAGACTTGCAGGAGATCTTAGCAGATTCATAACTAGTAGGAAGAAATCGAAGGACATATTTTAGGGGAACAGTCGTACTAAGGAAAAACTAGGGTTTTGCAGGTTTACAGAGTTTTTACGTGGAGTTACAGTAGGGAAAATCTCATACATGCATGGGTATTTTTGGACACATGCATGTGTATGTGGGTACCTGTAATCACGGGCGCATACATACATGAGCTTCCTTAAGGGAGGGCATTTACATACGCGTGGGTTCAGTTGTGACATACGTGTACAAGTTCTCTAGGTCAATACATGTGTAGTTTACATCATCAATTTATTTCTAGGGTAGTTTATTATGTCTTAGGGATGGAAACAACAACATTGAGAGTTGAAGACATATTGAATGGAGAATCCAACTTCCTATATTGGAAAGCAATAGTAATTTTGGCATTGAAGGAGTATGACCTTTGGGAGTTAGTGGACAAAAAAGAAAAGTTACTCCACCAACAGATCCAACAGCTTTGGATGCTCAAAAAAGAAGGAGATCAAATCAGAGAGGATCCTCCTAGATTCGATGAAGGATCATCTAATTCCTCACCTATCCAAGAATAAGATGGCCAAAGAGATGTTTGATGCCTCAATAAGTTTATTCTAGAGAAAGAACATGAATAGGAAGATGGTCTTAAGGAATAAACTCAAATCGGTGCAGATGTCTAGATCTGATAATGTTACCAGTTATCTCATGAGGATCTCACATGTGCATGATCAGCTTTCAGTTAGAGGGGAGAAAACAGAGGATGTAGAGCTCATGAATGTGGCATTGACTAGTCTTCCCGGTTCTTGAGAACCATTTGTCAAAGGAGTTTATGTTTGGGAAAATATCCTAGATTGGCAGATACTTTGGGATGATTGCATCTAGGAAGAGATTATGGATGATTCTAAATTACCAGGCAAGCGGGGAGATGAAGAGGAGGAGAACCTGGCCCTTATTAGTAAGACAAGAAAGGGAAAAAGAAAGGGTTCCAAGGGTAACAGTGAGGATTCAACCTCACATCCAAGTAAGAAGTAATTGACTAAAATCAAGTGCTTTGGGTACCACAAGTATGGTCACTATGCATCACAGTGTCTGGAGAAGAAGGGGCAAGGGAAGACACAGAAAATAGCATCAGTAGAGACATATCTAGATGAGCTTACAATAAAGTTTGAGAAATATTTCTCAATGTTCTCATACCTCTCTAACATCACCAACTCAAGGAGTGCTTGGTACTTGGACATTGGTGCTTCTCATCATATGATGAGGACACATGAGTTGTTCACTAGTTGGTCAAACATAGACTCAGATCTACATGTGGAGCATGGCACTCATGCCAAGTGTGGTGTAGAGGGATTTGGTATAGTGAGGTTCCAGCTGGAGTCGGGAGGATTTCTGGAGGTGGAAGATGTGTTGTATGTACCAGAACTGAAGAAGAAATTTCTCTCCGTTTCAATTTTGTAGGACGTGAGTTTTGTCGTTACTTTTCAGAGAGGGAAAGTACTCATGTGTTCAGAGGGAGTTATCCCTGACACAACAATGAACATTGGTGTCAGAGAGCATAAGGCATATAGGTTGCAAGGATAGCCTGTAAAGGATCCAAGGGGATCTTGGATCATGGATCGATGTTAGTGGAAAAGGATGAGAAGCAGGAGGCTCCGAAGGGTGAAGAATCGAAGGATGAGCAAAGTTCACAGATTTCCAGTGTGGGGAGTCAACCTTCAGATGGGAAGAGGGATTTATCCCTTTCCATTCCTATCAGGAAACCAAGTTGGTACGAGATAACATTGATGGATGCTTAGGAGTAGGAGGCTTCTAGGAGCACATTGAGGGAGAGCATGTCTTTGCAAAGTTTCCAAACTCCATGGAATTGATATGAAGCGTCATCGATTCCGCGACTTCCAGTATTCAGGGAGAAGCTGACGAGCAGGGTTAGAGGGATACTAGTGTGCAGGATGATGTGTGTGACATTGTTCTAGGGTCGAAGGAGGAACCAGTTCCAGGTGGATCTTTGGGAAATACCTTCCTTGCTAAGAGGGAGTGTTGATGCATGTAGCATAGGACATGTATTTATGCATAGGCTTGGTGTCTATCATGCAAAAGTCATCCAAAGCCTTATGTCTTGGTAACTTCACTTTAATTAAAAGAATTATTAAAGTAAAGTGTTTTTATTAATTAATTATTGAATTAATTGAGCTATTTAAGGAAATGCTAAGAGTAATTAGCATGTAATCTAAATCTCAATTGAAGTGAGAGGCAATCTCAACCATCAATCACTTTGGAGATTATAAATAGATTATAAATCATGATTATAAAAGTAAGGGTGGGGTAAAGGAGAAGACACTTTTCACATAAAGATAACAAAGAAGGACTTTTTCTAGTGTGGAGTCATTCGAGAGTGTAGAAGAAAAGAAGGAATTTTTCTTACACTTGACACTTGAGACGTATTTTTCAAGTTGATTGAGAGAGATTAACAAAGGATAGAGAGAGTTGGATCATAAAGGAATATGATTCAATATCTTAGATAGGTGGATAAGGACTTCCATCTAGAGATCAGATCAAGGAGAAGAGAGAAAAAAGGTTGTCGCAAGTGGGTTTCAGTTAAGCAAAGTCAAAGGGAAGAGTTTTGTCATACATAGTTTTCCATGCATGATTTTTGTACATCTACATGATAACTAGTAGAGATAGCCACGTGTATGTAGGTGTGCATTAGGGACAGTCACGTACATCTAAAAAAGAATGCAATTGTGGGATGTACAACAGATCAGACTTTGCCAGGTTTTTCTACAGTTGTATTTCTCTCAGTGGGCCAGTATCCCTATTACGGGAGGCATGATTTTAGCATAAAAAAATCATTCTTAGCACTGGTTTTCCTTCCACAGTTTTTCAAACGGTATCTACCCAAAAATATTAGTGTTTATGTGTGCATTATTTGGTTTCCAGTTTTTTCTTCCACTGCATTTTTAAAGGTGAATATTTCCGCTGTGCATTTTTGTTTTGTGAGCTGCTAATCTGATTTCTAGTAAGGAAATCACTAGATAACAAGATACCTAGGTGTTGGAGTAATAGTTTTTAAATAGCTCAACCTCTATGGATTAATTTGATGTGTCCTATATGGTCCTCCACTTCAGCAAAATGAGAGCGACTTTTCTAGTTTCTTCCATCCTCAATGCACCACCAAACCCAACGATGTTCTGAAACCTTCAACACATGTTATTCCCAGGGTTCTTTCTCCATGTGGACATGAGTCACATATTCCTTTTCCTCTAGGCTTGAACCCTTGCATGGACTCAAAAAAAAATGGCTTTCACCTTCACAGTGAACCCTCGACTTAGTTTCTCTCTCCTCTACATGTAGAAAATTAGTGCCCTCATCATTTTGGTATCCTCCACGACTCTTCATCTATGTGCATGCAAATAACCCTTGATGGCATACTTCGGCTTTGGCTTATTCGACCAGCAACCTCGAGCTTTGACAGACCTTCTTCACCTTCACTTTGATACCACTTGTTGGTATTTGAGAGCTTGAACACAATAATAAATGCAACAATTAAGACAATAAAGAAAAATAGATAATTCAGATAGCATGTGAGATTTGTGTGGAAAAGCATTGACGATGTGTCAAGGAAACATCCATGGGGCAAGGTAGTATCATAGAGAAGGTGTTTTTGGTGTAAGGAACGAAGAGGAGGAGAAGTATAGTAGAAACCATAGCCATCATTTCTAGTTGAGTTGTGTTGGTTGTGTGGGTGAGTCAATATCCATAGGAGAGGTGGAGCACAGAGGGAGAAAATATATTACCTAAGGTAGAAAAGAGCTAAGGAAGGTTATGTCTATTCTACAATGAACATCTTACACAAGGGAAAAGGTAGCAAGGACTGGTTCTGTCGAGGAGCCAATAAACCCTCATTAAGGAAAAAAGGATTGGTTATGTCAGTTCTGCAAGGAAAGGAAAACCCATGTGGAGACAACAAGGAATGTTGAGGAGTAGATAAACCCATGTGGAGGTTAGTTTTAGTGAAAGAATCACCGCATATGTCTGCAAGGCATGGGCCGAGTTTTATTTGGCGGAGAGTCACATATCTACAAGGTGGAAACTTTTATTTGGTGGAAGAGTCGCATATCTACAAGGTGTCATCTTTTATTTGGTGGAAGAGTCGCATATCTACAAGGTGACAGCTTTTATTTGGTGGAAGAGCCACTAGTTTGAAGCCGAGTGGAGTCCAATGGTTTTTTAAACCCTTGTGAAAGAACTTCTAAACATAGATCAAACTTGGTGGAGATCGAGTGGAGACCAATGGAAATGTGAACCCTAGCGGAAGAGTAGCTCAAATGTGATGGGAGTATCAATTTTTTCTTGGGATCATAATTAAAAAAAAAAAAAATCAAAGGTTGTTTTTTGAAACATATTTTTTGAAAAGTCCTCCAAGATATATTTTTTTTAAAAGAGAGTCNGGGATAAAAAAAAAAAAAATTATTTGGAGAGAGCATGTGTATAGAACTAATGGCAAAGATGAGAAATGCTAAATTCAAGGTTGAAAAAATTAATGGTAAAAATAATTTCTAATTGTGAAAACTTAAAATGTGAGATTTGTTAATACAACAAGGGTTGCATGAGGCTTTAGATAGTAAGAGGAAAAAACTTGCATCTATGACTGGTGAAGAGTGGGAAGACTTGGATGCCAAATACCTTAGCACAATTTGGTTATGTCTTGTCGATGATGTCTTGTTTAACATTATTGGAGAAGAAATGGTAGGAGTCTTATGGAGTAGGATGGAGAGCCTTTATATGACGAAGTCATTGATGAATCAGATCTATTTGAAGAGGCAACTATACAGTTTAAAATGAAATAAGGTATGAAAATTGCAAATCATTTTAATGTGTTTAATACTCTTATATGTCAGTTGAATAATATGGATGTTAAACATGATGATGCAGATAAGGAAGTTACATTGGTATGTTCATTGCATGTATCTTGGGACCACTTAGTCACTTCCATTAACTTTAGTATAACTGAGACTCTTAAATTTGATACTTTTGTTGGAGCTTTGTTGTCTAAGGAGATGCAGAGAAAATCAAGTATTGGAACCTCCACACCAGAAGCATTGGTGGCTAGAGGTTGATCCACAGAAAGGGGAGAGGATTCAAGTATAACAATCAGGGCTAAGTCAAAAAGCAGAAAAGGGTAAGGGAAGTTGTCGGTACTATAAAAAATTAGGGCATCTCAAAAAGGATTGTTGGAAACTGCGGGATTCAAAGGAAGACTCCAAAAATGAAGCAAATATGGTCAAAACATGTCTAGGTATGATTGATGAAGTCTTAACAATTTGTAACGTCTCACAATTTTCTGAGGAGTGATTACTATATTCGGGTACTTTACGCCATTTGTGTCCACATCAAAATTGGTTTTCTACATACCAAGTTGTTGATGGTGGTAGTGTTTTTATGGGAAACAATGTTTCCTGTAATACTGTTGGGGTTGGGAGTATTAGGATTAATTTGTTTGATGGAATAGTGAGAATGTTAACAAATGTAAGACACGTACATGAACTAAAAAATAATTTAATCTCTTTAGGAGTTTTGGATTCCAAAGGTTACAAATTTGTAGGTCAAGGTGGAACACTGCAAGTGTTCAAGGGAAATTTGATGGTTATGAAGGCAACAAAGATTGGAAATATGTATAAGCTAGAAGGAAAACTGAAACAAGTGAGGTAGTGGTGGTATCTAAGAAAGAAAGTGCATATACTTCTTTATGGCATCATTGATTGGGCCATATGAACAAGAAAGGACTATGGATGCAGGTATTGATAAGCCGTAAGTTAATTCCAAACTTTCAATATTCGAATTTCTACAAGTTTTATATCTATGTTCGTTACAGTGATGGAGTTAAGGGATGTATATTGTGGGATCCCACTACCCACAAAATAGTCACTAGAAAATATATGTACATGGAAAAATTAGCAATTGTTCAAGATCACAAAGGAAGATTTGTTTGCAAACTCATGGAATCATGGTATGGCCTAAAGGTACCTAGAAACTGTACAACATATTAGATTCTTTTATGGTGAGCCTAAATTTCTTAAGAAGTGAATATAACCATTGTGTTTACTTTGAAAGTTTGAAAAATGGTACATTCATTTTCTTAGTATTATATGTTGATGATATGCTTATTGCAAGCCAAATCATGTTTAATATTAGCAGGTTAAAGGCTCAGTTGGACAAGATGTTTCAGATGAAGCATCTAGGAGCAACAAAACAAAAATTGGGCATAGGAGTACACAAAGACGGGAAAAGCGATAAGTTGTGGTTATCACAACAAAAGTATATGGAGAAGATATTGATGAGGTTCAATATGTGTATTGTGAAACCAATAAATATCCATTAACCTTTCCATTGTAAGCTTTATTCAAGTTTATGTCCTGGTAATAAGGAAGAAAAGGATTGTATGTCTCATGTATCATATACTAATACAATAGGAAAGTTGATGTTTGCGATGAGATGTTCAAGACTATATATTTCACATGCAGTTGGTGTTGTCAGTTGACACATGGCGAATCTAGAGCATTTGAAATGGGTGCTTTAATACCTTAAAGGCACAAGTATCAACTACAATGGTCACATTGTTTTAGTCTGTGGTTATGATTTAGGAGATTTGGACAAGAGGAGACCTACCACAGGTGATGCCTCACAATAATGCAAGGATCTATTGGGTAAGTTTTGACAAATATAGTGTAACATCATCAAAACACTCACAATTTGTTTTTTTAAATATTGTTTCTTGATGACCAGGGAGTGATTTGAAATGTTGACACATTTATTAAGTCTATTATTTATGTGTTATGAATTCTTACTACTCATTAACTTCCCTTTTAAAATCTCTTTTGTTATAGATGAAAAACCAAGGTCTGCATATTCAATCCATGTTCTCATCCATCAAACTCATTGATGTGGTTACCCATATTCTTCAAGGGTAAGGTTAGATAGATCATTGTTACATCATTTTTTTTATGTTTTAACTTGTAAACTTGTTTGCTAGCCACCACCAGGTAATAAGCTTAACTCCTCGGTGTAATTACAGAACCCTCTGTTTATTTGAATTTTACTTAAAGGTAAATAAGTATTTCTTCCTATGTTGAATACATAGGTTTGGATCGAGCTCACGCTTATGCCAACCCCATACACAAATATTATCCAGGGAGAAACTATTTCCCTTAAACGAGTTGGAAACTCATAGGAAGGAATCAGAAACCTCCCTCTGGAGGTACTAATGTATTTTTTCTTGTATTTTAATCACGGTGCATTGCCTAGGGTAAGCTCATACAGAGCCACCGCTTATTATAATTATACTATGGTTGTATGCATCCACGTTTATGCATGAATTTACAGTATTGAACGACCAAGGATATTCTATCTCAGTGGGCCAACTTTTATTTGTCCTTAAACAATTTTACAAAGATATCTTTTCATTACGGGTTTCGTTCTTGTCACCTCTACCTCAACGAGGTCGACGACTTAAGCTTCCACAAATTTGTCGTTTTAATCAGATTATATTTGGCTATTTATTAATAAATGTACTCTATATTACGAAGAGGGTTACTAAGAACCTATTCCTTGTGTTCGGATTTATATCAGTCCTATATAGAATCTTGTTCAAAACAACGGTGTTGAGTTTATCAACTGGAGAAATATTTCTCTGGTATGTTTTCTATATATATATATATATAGTTTTGACTTGTATTTTCCAGAAATGATTTTCTTTTCCTGTAAATAATAAAATAATGTGGTGACTATTTCAAATAAAGAAATATCATTAAGTTTCCCACAGATGTTATACCAATTATTTTATTTTCTGCATAAAAAAAAATCCTTGATTTTTAATAAAAATATTTCTCATCTTATTGCTATGATAAATAAATGAAATCTATGGTCTTATAATGCCTTTGATCTCATGAAAGATTATTTTATTCATTTGCATGGATATAACTAGTACCATTGATCATTTATTATACATAATATAAAGGGAAACAAAATATTTGATGTATGACTCCTACAGTAAATTGTGCTACTACAACCAGAAATCCATTAGAGGGAAAATGAAAAGAAAACCAGATAAATATACATATCTGAACCAAATGTTTACTAGGGACAAACTAAGGAGAGAGTCCATCTCCTCCCAACCATAGACTAGATCAGCCACAAATTACTTGCTCATGTCACCCCCAAGCCAAATTCTTTATTCCATAGGAAACTGAAAAATGTCAATAACCTTCTCCAGGTAATTTCCAGAACTTGATTCTTTCTTAGAACCACCAAGTTCTAAACTTTTGCATAAGTACTCAACAACTTCATGTTTACACCATAATTTTCTCTTTCCTTGTTTTACCAAGCAAAGAATAATAATATACCTAGGTCTTTTTCTTCCTTTTTCAATTTAGTCTCATCTATAACTCTTGCGAGTCTTGGCCTAACTTCTTGCAAGCTTATTCCCTCACCTCCCACATTCTTGGGAGTAGGTTTACACTTGTCCTCATGGACAACATTAACTTTTACCCCGATGGTTTTTATACTTTTTTCACTTTTCCTATGGAATAAATAATTTCTCTTATTATAGTTGGGGTCTCTCATCAATTTGTCTCAAGTAAAAAAAAAATTTTAATAAAATTGAAATGATATTTACAAAAATGTTTCTCATCATAAAATGTTTATCTTTTATCTAACCACAATCATAGAAATTCATCAACTACCATTGTCCAAAATTATTCAAATATTTAAATTGGAGGGATGTTACATCTTCCCCCCCTTGAACTGAACATTGTCCTTGGTGTTACAACCAAGCATCTCAGCTCTTCCATTTCCATTTCCTCATAACCTCTTCCATTTCCCAAGTGTCCTCCTCGGGACTAAAGTGCCTCCACTGCACTTTAACTTGGGTGATGGCTCTATTCCACAATAAGGTTTCCTACTTGTTGAGTATGCATAGTGGTTCCAACTAGAACTCGCCTTCTAGTTCCACCTAGATCACATTCCAATTTACAACATGAGTTATATCACGCACATATTTCTTTAATAATGAAACATGAAACACATTATGTAATTTCAGGTGGACTGGTAGTGCAAGTTGGTAGGCTATTGGTCCTAGTTTGGTCAACACTTCAAAAGGTCCACAATATTGTGGTGATAACTTAGAGCTCTTTCCAAGTTTGAATGAACTATTTTTGGCTTTTAATTTTATGTAGACATGGTCCCCAACATTAAACTCTATGTGTGTTCTTTTTAAATATGCATAAATTATATGCTTGTCCTTTGCACTTTACAAATTCTGTTTCGCTTTCTGTACTATCGTTTCCATTTCTTTTAACATGTCAAGCCCTAAAATGATCATGTCCATGGATTTATCCCAACTCACCGGTGTTCTACACCTCCTGCCATAGAATACTTTGAAAGAATCATCTTTATAGATGATTGATAACCATTTTTGTATGTGAATTCAACCATATGAAGATAATCTTCCCATTTTGTTGGACAATCTATAACATACATTCGCAACATATCTTCAACAATACGGTTAGTCCTTTCAGTTTGATTGTTAGTTTGAGGATGGTAAGCAGTGCTAAAATTCAGTTGTGTGTCCATTATGTTGAACAAAGTCTACCAAAAATTGGAAGTAAATTTTGTATCTCTATCAAAAATGATCGTTTTAGGTAAACCGTGCATCCTGAAAAATTTCCTTCATAAAAATATATGCATAATTTATAGTCTTGTAAGTAGATTTTACCGGAATAAAGTGTGTTTCTTTTGTAAGTTTGTCAATCACTACCATAATAGAATCATTATTTTTCTTATTTATAGGTAATCCGATGATGAAGTCCATACTGATCACTTCCCATTTCCACTCAGGAATGGGTATAGGTTGCAATAATCCAGCAGGGTGGTGGTGCTCAGCCTTAACCTGCTGGCACTCTAGACACCTAGCAAGGTATTCAACTACTTTTTTCTTCATTTTAGTCCAAAAATATTATTTCTTTAAAAATGTTATGATCTTTTGATAACCGGGATGACCTGAATATGGTTTCTGGTGTACCTCTTTTAATATCAAATTTTTCAAATCTGCATCATTTGGTACATTATTTTTGTTCTTATATAAGACTAAATTGTCATTGTTGCAACTGGACTTTGCTTCACTATTTGTTATCTAATTGGTTTGACATTTTGCAATAATTGCCTTTTATTTATCATATTTCTCTATTGTTGCCACACTTTTATGTTTTAAATCTGATTGTATACTACTACTAAAAATTGTGTTTTAACTTCCTACTAAGTCCATCTTCCACCTTGTTTTCCTTCCCTTTTATATGTTGAATTTCAAAATCATACTCACTTAAAAAGGTTAGGAATCTTTCTTGCCTCGCGTTTAGGTTGGGTTGTTCAAAGAAATATTTAAGGCTAATATTGTCAGTCTTCAGAAAAAAATTCCTACCCAGAAGATAGTGTCGCCACATCTGCAAGGCATGAATTATAGCAATTAATTCTAAAACACGAGTTTCATAATTTTTCTCATGGGGTTTCAGTTTCCTTGACTCATACAAAATCACATACCCCTCCTGCATTAACACTCCTCCTAGACCTTCCTTTGAGGCATCCATACATACTACAAAGTCCTTGTGTGGATCTTCTACTTTTAAGATAGGTGCGGTGGTTAACAATTGTTTTAATTTCTCAAAAAAATCCTGACACTTTTCATTCCACTTAAATTTGGTTTCATTTTTCTCTAGAGAGGTAATTGGGTAAGATAGTTTTGAAAACCCTTCAATAAACCTATGGTAATAGCCCATATTTCCCATAAAAATCGGATATTCAAAACATCCTTCAGAACTAGCCAATCTAAAATGGATTTGACCTTTTCAAGGTCAACATAAATTCCTTCTTATGAGATCACATGTCCTAAGTATTGCACCTTACTCTGTTAAAATTCACATTTATTGTACTTTGCATACAATCGATTCTCCCTTAAGGTTTGAAGAACTAACTTTAGATGTTCTCCATGCTCTTCCCTTGTCTTGGAATAGATCAGAATGCCATCTATGAATACAATCACAAACCGATCCAAATACTTCCTTAACACATTTTTCATTAAACACATAAATGTTGTTGGTGAATTGGTTAAGCCTGTCAGTGTTTCATGGAAACCTGCACAGGAGATCTAGTTAAAGCATGCACAAACAAAGATTATCAATAAAGGAAGAGAGGTTCAATATGGAATAATGAGAAAATATATTCACACTACTCCAATGAGTTGATGATTGATACATATATCATGATCAATATGATACAATGAATGAGTGGAATACGCTCATATATAGGGAAAGACATTCCATAATTAAGAAAAGAAATCAAGTAGTTAGGTTTCCTTAGGAATGCATGCATGCATAATAGTGATGGTAAAAATAGAAAGTCTAAAATAGAACTAGTCAGTTAACTCCCACTGAACTAGTGTGTTGAAAATAGAAATTTCTCCAACAAAGACAAAGGGTACCACTATGAATTCATAGTGTCCATACTTGATTCTAAAAGAGGTCTTATGAATGTCTTCATATTTAATCCTAACCTGATGGTACCCTGACCTTAGATTTATCTTTGAAAATATTTTTTCTTCCTTGACTTGATCAAATAAACCCCTTGGAGTCCATAGTTAAGGAAACCCCTTGGATTCCATAGTTAATATCTTTTCAGACTCCCTAAATATGAAAAGATCGTCGAGTGACCTTGTTCCTTTCACACTTGTTAATTGGTTCAAAAGGAATATCTATTTGTCATAATTTTAACCCTTTTTCTGGCCAATAGATTACCTAGGAAAAAGGTTTGCCTCGGGAGACATGTCTCACTGGGAGAGTTCTCCTAAGTTATGTTTTATATTTTTTTGGGCTCAGGGACTAAATTATGAAAAAGGCAGTGAGTCCATAGTTAATCTCTTTTCAAACTCCTTAAAATTGAAAATATAGTCGAGCGATATTGTATCTATCACACTCGTTAAAATGGTTTTGAAGAGACGTCCTTTTGGTATAAGTTTAACCCTTTTCTGGACCGACTGGATAAATTATGAAAAAGGAATACTATGACCCTATTGACCAGAAGAGTTCTCCTTGGTATGATTTTATTCTTTTTCGGGCCCTGGAGACTAATTTTACGAAAAACATCACTCTAGAGTCTTATTTTAGCATTTTTCAGACTCTCTAAAAGTGAAAAACCATCAAGCTTACCTTCTCTAGGCTCGTAAAACTTCACATGGAAGGATTCTTGTTGTGTCATGTTGTAATCGCATCTCATGTATCATCCTTGCATCTTTGGCATAATATCGGATTCATGTTTCTATTACTAAACCTTTAGAGCATTCCTTAGGTGCAAGCCTTGTATCCTTTTTTCCCTTGCGATCTGCCACCTTGACCCTTTGGAGGAATTTTCTCGAGTGTCCTTATCCTGCACATGTCTCCTTGCACTGAGTATCAGTGTGTTCCGTGCACTTAGAACTAGTTTGCTTGCCCACAACACCTATTCCTCTTTTCTAATGTAGCATTCTTTTATTATTTTTCAAGATCGTTAAAATTTTGAAAAAGACAACAAAATCAAATATTCCAAAAAGAAAGGATGGGATATACATTCTCTCTTATCGGAAACAAGATAGTCTCCCTTGGACAAAGCACATCCTCTTTTTTTTATGGAAGCATTGGGATATAGTATGACCTTAGGAAGTTATTCTTGTTACATAGAGTTGTGTCCTCCTCTGTTTGGTTACTCTTCCAAACATATGGATACTTTGTGGTGCCTCTTGTATCACAGAATTATGTCAATAATATGATGCCTGAGTCTCATCATTTTTCCATGCTCTTGTCCAAGGGAAGTTTTTTCCAACCTGAGTCGGCCATTCTACAGTTGATCTCTTGACTTTCATGAGTCGGCCATCCCGAGTATATAATAAAGTTCAAATTCTAAATCAATGAAGTTAGGTACATGTTGTTCAAGTTCCTTCATTCTTTCCACAATGACTTGTCAAAGACCTCAGAGTAGTGAGTCTCACACTCATGTCGTAATCCTACTTGAGTTTTGAAGACCTTGAATATATTCCTATAGTTTTGAAGCTACCATCTCTAGCTACAGGCATTGATGCTTCCTGAACATGCCTATCACATTGTACTTGTATATCTTCATATGATTTTGAGATGTAGATCCAATGTGTGTTGTTCATGTCTACACTTTATATAGACATTCATATTTGTCTCATAGTCATGATTATTTTATATGACATGGATCTGTAGTGTACTTGATTGGAATCCATGCTTAGTTTATCTTGAGCATGGGTATTCCTGCCTCAGAGAGGTTATCATTATTTTGTAGATGACACGCTCACGAACACTCGTCTCGGACTCACTCGACTATGTTCCTTCCCAATGTGTAAAGATGTTATAATGTATTTTGGTTATCAGTTTCTCTTCTGAACTCAACATTAGGGGGCATTTTTTATAGTCCAAAAATTCCACATCTATGCATCCAAAACGTTGGCACATCCATTTGCATACTTTTCCAAACATATTGCTAAGGTTTCCTTCTAAAAAGACACTTTTTGGATAATTTGTATGCCCTGCTTCACTATTAGCGTGTTTACACACGTGTGTTGCATGCTAATTATCCCATGTACATATGCTTGATGCATGCCAAGTAGCCCGCTTTTAGCTCCAAAATTTGTAAAAAAATATAAAATTGTGTGGATTCTCGCTGAGTTTATGGGCTATGGAGGGTTTCCTAACCATTTTACCTCTTGTAGCCCATCCCCAAATTGAATAACCATATTTTTCTCATATAAAAAGAGGTCTAGGGGATTCATTTAGACATATGAACAAGGGAATAAGAAAACTCTGCCAAAATTATTTCCCTCTCATTGCGCAAGTTTTACATCTTGCTCTGAGTTTTAACCTCAGTTTTCTCTTCCATCCATTCTCCCTATGCAACCCTTCCTTCTTCCATTGATGGCATGTTGGTTGTGAGAATTCTATGTGGTATTAGTGCACTTGGAGCCACGACAGATGATCCCAGAATTAGTTCATAGAGTGGTGTTCACAAGCAAAGGTTATAACCTCTCATCTTGTATATGAATAAAAGAGATTATATTTGTCCCAAAACCCTATGTATACATGTTTTTGTCTATTTTTATCATTTACATTTATATTTATGCTTTTAAGTGATTAGTAGATATTGTATATGGTGTTGTGTTGTATTCTCAACCCCTTCCAGGTCAACTTTGGCAGGAGATCTGTGATCTAAGAGGAAACAACAAGTGGAAGAGATCTACATCAATGGTAAGGATTCAAGGTGAAATTCTTAACCTTCTGTTCTCTCTTTATCTTATCACTTAGTCTAGATTTTTTGGGGGTAGATTAGAGACAAGTCAGTCTTTTAAGGGAGTTATCACTATGTTTATTCCTTAGACCCAATTTAGGGGGGATTTCCTCATATCATTTACATATCATATTGGTATTAGAGCAGGTCTTTATTTTGGGTATTTGTGGGAAGTTGAAAGATCCAAGAATTGGCTTAAGGAGAAGTCAATGAAACGTCGCCATGGCGGACGAGTTTGTTCATAATAACCCTTGAGATCTAGTAGAAGAGATAATTGAGCAGTTAGAAGCACAAGTTGTCAACATCAGTCACAATATGAACCTCTTCATGGTGGCTCTAGAAAGCAAGCTCAGACCATTCAGAGATGATGGAGGATCTAACTCATAGAACAGATCGGAGGGGAAATCGAAAGATCAGAAAGAAAAGGAGTAATGGAAAGAATCCAAAAAATATCATCCGAGTTTGAGTGTCATGAACCCGTCATAGTCCCTATTCAATATGGAAGTGAAAGTGAACATAAAGCCATATCAAGGTGAGATGGATGCATTAAAACTAAATTGTTGGTTGCAACAACTAGAATTTTATTTTAGCATTCACCATATAGATGAAGAGCAAAAGATTGCATTTGCTAGATTGAAGTTAGAGAGCCATGCTTTAACCTAGTGGAAATCCATACAAAAATAGTTAGGCTAGAGGGTGATCTACCATTAACTAGGTGGGAGGACTTCAAAACCCTCATTAAGTCCCAATTTTACCCTATTGGGTATGTATAGGACCAATGGATATGATGGCACTACTTCAAGCAAAGGCAAGGGAAGAGTGTATAGGGGTACACCACTGAGTTTAGAAAGATGGCCATCATATTAGGTATCTATCCCAAGAACCCAGATGTACTCCTCAAGTATCTGGGGGGTTTACACAGTCATCTACGAAAGTAGGTGATGCTCTTCAAACCAAGGAAAGTGGATGAGGCTTGTGTACATGCACAGTACCTGGAAAACATAGGACAAAATAAGGGGAAACCAAGTGGTTTGAAGCAGAAAGAGCACCAGGAAGTTTCCAAGGAGGAGAAGAAGAAGTGGAAAGGGGGAAAATATAAGAATTCAACAACCACTGCACAATAGAGTAAATATATCAACAACAATTGTAATAATTTCAATATTGATGATCACACCAAGGAAAAATGTTGGAAACTACATCCAAAGTCAAACCCGAAAAATCGCAAGAAGGACAGAAAGAAAAATAATCTTCTAGCTAAAGATTCAAGAAATTAGGTTAAAAGTAGCTTGGTTGTTGATGAAAATATTGTTTTCACATCTTTGCAGAAGGAGGTGAATATGAGTAGCCTTCATCACCAAGAAGAGAAGGAGATGACCAAGCTCTTCCACATCAAGATTCAGGTCAAGAATACCAAAATAAATGTTATGTTTGAATCTGGTTCATAGGATAATCTCATAGCAGTGGATCTCATCAAAAAGTTTGGATTGAAGGTTCACAACCATCCTAGCCCCTATCCATTGGGTTGGGTAAACAAGGATGCAGAGATAAAGGTAATGAAACATTATAAGATTAAATTTTCTATAAGTGTTGATTTTATTGATGAAGTGGAATTAGTTGTAGTACCCCTTGATGTATGTGGAGTAGTATTTGGAATCCATTACATGTATATGATGTATGAAATATTCATGCATAGAGCCAACCAATATTGATTTATCAAGGATGGGAAGTTCTACATAATCAATGCACATAAACTAAAGTCAAAGATCTCACTAGTAAGTGTCAATCAAGCCAAGAAGTTGATTAGTTCTAGTGAGAAATATGTTTTACTTTTCTTAAGAGAAAATCAGTCTAATGATGAGTCAATAAGAGTGAAGGCATCCCTAGAGGGGTGTACTAAAGAGCAGAAACAATAGTTGGATGAGTCTCTACAAAAATACAAAGGAGTGTTCTAGGAGCCTAAAGGGATACCACCCAAGAGGGAATTGGAGCACGAAATACAGTTGTTTCCAAACTCTCCATTGATGAATATTGGGTTGTATAGACAGTCTGTTCTGGAAGCAAATGAAGTGAAGAAGCAATTGCAACAGTTGTTGGAGTAGGGTGCAATTCAACCAAGCACCTCACCTTGTGGGTCACCCATCATAATTTTTCCCAAGAAATATGGGACTTGGAGATTGTGTATCGATTACAAGGCATTGAACAAGATTACACTGAAGAATCGGTACCCCCTACCAAGGATCGATGATCTATTGGAACAGCTGCAACATGCCAAGTACTTCACTAAGTTGGATTTGAAATCAGGATATCACTAGGTACGATTCAAAGAAGAAGATGCCTGGAAGACAACCTTCAAGACAAGGCAAGGTTTGTATGAGTGGTTGGTTATGTCATTCAGTTTATGCAATGCACTAGCTACATTTATGAGACTAATGAATGATGGTTTAATCCCTTATCTAGATTCATGTTTTATTTTGTATTTGGATGATATATTGGTTTATAGTGCTACCTGGGAGGATCATATGTCACATCTTATGCAAAAGTTAAAGACTCTGAAAAAACACCAGTTGTTGGCATATATTAAGAAATGTGAGTTTCCTTAGTAGTGTTTGGCATATTTGGGGTATGTGATCGATGGAGAGGAGCTCAAGATAGATCCCGCAAATATGGAGGCCATCATGGAATGGAAAATTCATACAAATGTCACTGAAATTAGGAGTTTTATTGGGGCAACACAATACTTGCAGAAGTTCATAGCTTCATTTCCAGCGGTAGTTGCACTACTCCATGCCATAACAACTAGTGGCAAGAGTTTCTTGTGGGGAAAGAATAAGCAAAAGGCCTTTGATGAGCTTAAAAGAAATATCATTCAAGCATTATTCCTTGTGCTAACAAATTTGCATAATCCTTTTGAAGTGGAGACAGATGTAGGTGGGTATGCCATGGAAGCAAGATTGATGCAGGGAGGAAGGCATGTATGCTATCATTTTCATGTATTTCATGGGTTTGTTCTCAACTACCCTACCTACGAAAAGGAGCTCTATGCCTTGGTACAAGTTGTCAAAAAGTGGAAAAACTATTTGATGGGAAACGAGACCATCATCCACACAGATCACCAACCACTACATTATTTGTAGGCCTAGAGTAAGATACAACAAACTAGACATTACAAGTGGATTGTCTTTTTATAATAAAGTCATTTGGTCATAAAGTATAAGAAGGGTAGCAAAAATGAGTTGGAATGCATGTTTTCACGACCACCCACATCTAATATTACAACTTTGGGAACTCTAATGCACATGGAGCCTTTTACCCATGATGCATACAAAGAGGCATACACATAATATGAGGACTTCAAGGAGGTGTTTCAACAGCTACAAGGCCAAATTAATATAGAATAAGGTGATGACAAGGTTGACTATCATTTCTAGAATGGTTTACTCTACAAGCTCGGCAAGCTTTGTGTTCCTAAAGGTTAACGATTTCATCTTATTAGAGAGGCTCACTCCTCCAAGGTTGAAATACATTTTGGTGTTGGGAAGACAGTTGCCAACTTATAGAGATATGTGTATTGGCCCATAATGCAAGAAGATGTAGCACGATATATTAGAGGATGTATACTTTGTTGTACCAACAAGCTTGACAACAGGAAGAAAGGTCTATACCATCCCTTACATGTACCCACTCGACCTTCGTAAATCATTTCCATGGATTTTGTGGGAGGTTTACCAACAACTAGGAAGGAAAATGACTATCTATTTGTGGTAGTTGATAGGTTCAATAAAATGTGCAGTCTCATGCTTTGTAGAATGACCATTGCTAAACAAGAAGTAGAAAATAAGTTCTTTGAATAGGTTTGGATTCACTTTGGGATACCAAGGAGCATCATCTCAAATAGGGATACCATATTTCTCAATGCATTTTGGACTACAATGTGGGAGAAGATGGACAGTAAGTTCAAGAGGTCTACAACATTACATCCACAGACATATGGGCAGACAAAAGTAGTCAATCAAACTTTGGTGCAACTTTTCAGGGGTTACAATCAGAAGAATATGAAGACCTAGGATAAAAATTTGATTTGTATACAACACTCTTATAACAGAGCAGTCCACACTTCTACTGGTAAGTCCCCTTTTGAAACTTGCTTTGAATATTTTCCACCTTCACCCTTAGATGTTGTATATGGACAACAAGGAGGAGTGAGGGAGGACCTCATAGGATATGCACTAAAGGCAGAAAAAATTGTTGAAAAGATCATGAAGATCCATTTGTAAGTACAAGAGACACTGAAGAAGTCACAGGAAAAGTACAAGGCTAGACATGACCAGCAAAGAACAAAGAAAATATTTAGAGTTGGAGATAGAGTATAGTTACAGTTGAATAAGGAAATACTACAGGGTCTTGGTAAGAAGATAAGGCTTGGCAGTATGGTCCTTTTGAGGTATTGGAAAAGGTGAATTATAATGCCTACAGACTCAGTCTATTCCCATACATGTGCATTTACTCAATAGTGAATGTGGAGAATCTCAAACTCTATTATCCCTCCATGTTGGATCAAGAGGACGAGCAAGTCATACCCTCCATAGAGGATTTATCACCATATGCTTAGGAAGAGTTGGAAGAAGACATTTTTTTGCAGAAATAGTCCAGAACTACAAGACAGGGGCAACATGACTTTTGGCATATTGGGTTGAGAGGACAACTTCCAGAAAAAGTAAAATTGTACTCCAAAGAGAAGGTAGAGGAAAAATTTCCTCACCTCATTCAGCTTAAGATTTTGGGGACCAAAATCCTCCCTAAATGGGGAGGTATGATCCATATTGGATCATTATATTTTTTTCATCTATATCACTACTTTTTGGTTGGAAAAATTGGAGGAATAAGCTTGCAACGCCATTTCGGTGGTTGGTCCGAATTTGGAAATTTGGGTCCAAAAAATGGTTAGAAATATTCTAGAGCCATTTTGAGGCATCAAATGACCTTTTTTTTGTCCAAAAATTGATATGTGGGAAGAATCTAAATTCTACACATCAATACCTTTCCAACGGCATATAATGTTCATCAATCGAAGTTTGTACGAGAAAGTTATGCCTCTCGCAGGTTGACCTACCTTATTGATCACTATGGTGCGAGTGGATGCCACATCATCCTCCATTACTTAAACATGTTGGGATAGCCATGTAGTGAATTTTCTAAGAACATTCTAGAAGGTCCAAAACCTTATCACAATTGAAGGTTGAGGAAGTTAAAAACCTATCCCTAGATGGCTATCGAGCTATGTTAAATACCGAGCCACTAAGAGAAGAAGGGGTTCCATTATTTTGCATTGTATATTGTTTTATAGCTAAGAAAAACATCTGAGAGTGGTATTCTATGAGCATAATAGAGGAGGAGAGATTATTTAGTATCCATACATGCCCTCAGGTCAAAGGAAACTCCACAATGAGTGCCTCTTTCTTTGTACTTACATCATTTATTTACTAGAGAAAAGAGAGCAGAGAAGCCTCACCTTCTAGATGGGTTTTCTCTCGTATTGGGTCTCCCAGGTCATATATTGTGTTTGTTTATGGATGGTTTTAATGTGTTTTACTATTCTCTATTTTTTATGTGTTTTATCTATTTTATCAGTAACTAAATATTTTAGATATCTAAAGGAAATTAACCTTAATAGTAAAGATTGAAGTATTTTATTAGATTTGTTGTGACGAATTGTTCCAGTGGAATATCCATGGTAGTTTACAGATCAACAACCCAAAAACACATGTAATTCATTAGTAGGAAGTCTTAAGCTTATTTATCATATTACCAGTGGAAAGTACAAAACAATGGTAAGTCAATAGTACCTAGAGTTTATATATCTTAAGAAGGGCATTCCAAACATCCTTTGATGTTTTCGCATCTGCAATTTGTTGTAGTTGTTTAATTCAAACTTAGGAGAACACTACCTCTTCCACTTTATTAATCCATGGGAATAACAATCACCCCATGATCACCCCCATCAATGTGTCCCTAAATATTAATGTCTATGCATTCATTTCATCTTGAGAAACCCTCCCAAGAAAACTTTTCACTTATGCCAATGGGAAATACTACTTGTCATTTTCACTCTAGTACACAAACACCCACTCACTAGGGATGAGACAAAACTACACTAAATATGCATTAATTGTTCAAATAATACACTACTCTTAATAGTTTATTTCATCGAGGATTTAGGGGTCTAGTTCCAACAACCGTTTTAAACAACATTCTCTTAGAATCTCTCTAGGGATTTGTTAAACATTTCGTGGACATGCCATCTGATTATATGTGAACTCATACAAAACCTACTAGAGAAATTTTATCTTTTTCCTCTTCAAAACATTTTTAATTATCAGTAGAATATCCAAATGTATATGATGAAACAAGTTATACAAGAAGAAAGTTTACTCTTGCCATAACATTCTATTTCCATTATATATATATATAT
>ML793518.1:41702-60330 GCA_009831015.1 Picea engelmannii
AATCCAAAAGTCACCCTAGACTGTAATCAGGTGAGCTTGGTAACATCAAAGATTACGAAAAGAAAGTTGATTTTTGAAATTATGAGAGAGGTAGGGCTGAAAGCTATCTGCTTGACTTGACAAATCATATGAATCTATCCCAGTGAATCATCTTCCATATGCAGCAAAACAGATCATCCAAAAGAAATGTTTAGACCTTCAAGGCTTTCAAGTGGAAGACTTTTATGAGAAAACATAGAACTGCAAACAAAAAGACATGGAAATCCTTTTCAAGCATACTATTTATGCAGTAGAAGAAGAATCATAATTTGAAAATCCTTTTCAAAAGAGATTTAGCACCACACAAGGTAGAAGATCTCAAAGGATCCTCCTAAGAATCCCTCTCACACTTGTTGTTGAAGAAGAACAAAGATTAAGAGTCAAAACAAAGAAAAACATAGCTAAACATCACTCTCTTCTGCAAATGAATTCTTAACACAAAAAATGATAAGACAGGCCATCTTCAAATTAATTTTGTCAAAGTACGAAAACAGAGCCGCTAGGCCTTTCTTGGCTCATGAATCCCTTCGTCAAGAGATATCTCCCTCTTTAAATATAAAATAACATTCAAATAACCTAAGGAGGTTGAATCCCATCTCCTCCATTGGAGTATAAGCCTTGGAGATAGGTGGCAACAGTCAAAGAGACAAAAATCCAACAAATTGTTGATTTTTAGGAATTTATTGGAAGTCATTAATGAAATGTCTCCACCTCATTGCATGAGGCCTTTGTTGGAGCTAAATCTTAGGTGCAGGTGTCCCTTGATATCTAACTGATCCTTGTGAATCCATTCGAACTCTCCTTGACATGTGGCAACCTCCCAACAAGGTGAATATCAAAACCATGACCGCTACAGGAAATTAGTACGCAGAGCCACTGTGTAGAGTACGCAACACCTACTTCTATATCCAATATCTCTCAAAAAAAAACACATTTTGAAAAAATGAGAGAGGTTTTTGTTATTTGGAATGTTATGAACAAAATCCTCCTCCAGTTTTCAAAAATACATCCTCAACTACTCATAACCCAAGTTTTAAATTAGTGACTCAAAACTGGCAAAATAACTCTGCACAATTTAGCCTCTGCCAGAATATTACACAATGCTTGTAGGTAGCCCCCGACTGTGTTGCACCTGTATGCAGTTTTTGTTCTCTATGAAATATTACGCAATGCATTTAGGTACTGCCACTTACCCTGCGTCTGCATAAATCCATAGGTGATTTTGAAGCTTGGAACCTTGTGAAAGTGTTTTCAATGCTTGTTCTTGACACTTGGCACCTCAACCAATCTTGTTCTAACATAGGCTCCATGGGGGATAGAGTCCTCCCTGTGAGGCTCTAAGAACTCTTGTAGTTTCAGTGCCTTATCCTTTGGGCTTGTGGAGTCATGCTTTGTTGGATCGTGTTGAAGACAACATACTGACAACTTATATTACTCTACTTTCAAATAGAAATCAAACACACCTGCTCTTGATGGAGCTTATTTATGTACAAAACCTAAGCTAATTGACTTTTACAATGGGCTAGGTGAAGGAAAACTTCCACCAAATCCATTCAAAAAACTTGCTGACATGAGTCTTTATAATGCCAATGATTGACAACAGATAAGAGGAATATGGCAATGGTTTGAAAACATTTCCTATATGTCCTCTGACTTTTGCTGACACAATAAAGTTTATAGGTTCCAAAACATTTGAGAAATACAACTCCATATACACCCCTACAGGGTCATGAAGATGGTGATAAAACACATGATACTGATAGCATATTTATTTTTCCACTTCAATTTGCTTATTGTAAACTGTGGGTACAAGTGGAAGAAGGATTGACATAGGTGGCTGTTGATCCACTGATGACTATTGATTTACTTCTGGCTGTGTATAAATGATCTCTTCATGTGCCTCAACTAAGGGCTTCTCCTGGTCAAATCTTCGGGTTATGTCTTCTATGACAAGGCCAACCTCTGCATCATACTCTTTGTCTTCATAGTGATCAAATATAGGATAAGCTCTATGCTCATTATCACTAGAATATTCATAAAAAACAGACTGCCCTTCATACACATGGTTTTTATTAAGACAAGGTTGTTCATTTGTTGGTGATGGACAAGAGATTAGATTTATATGAAAATCCTTTTCAACACATCCATAGCATTTACAAGGATCAAGACCATAATCATCCTATACAAGAATAGTGCTAAGAGGTTCCAAACAAATCATAGAAAAATTATGTTCATCACCATCATTGTTATTTCCATCAAAAATAGGTTGTCCATAACAAACCTTTGACTCTTGATATTATGAATGCCTTGTTTCAGAATGCTCTCCAACAACAATGTATTTACTACCAAAGTGTTTGTTAACAACAAGTTTCTCTTGGTCAATGCTTGAGATAGTGATTTCCTCAGAGGAAAGGTTGTCAAAGATACATACTTTGAGGACCAAATCATCCACTATATTTTCTTCATAGGGATAGCAAATAAAATCTACCTCATGTTCAGAACTCACATGTTGCTAACTTTCAATCATGCCACAAGCTCAGAGGTTCTCCTCCACTTCCTCAGCATCCATGAATAACTGTGATAAAGATGTAGATTTTCTTTCCCTAAGATACAAAACAAGGTCAGAATATTGATACATTATGTAATACACCATTGCAGCAGTCTCAGAAGGCTTAATTTCCAGGGGCAGGCTGCAATACAAGCAGTAAAACCTTTGATTAAAGGCAGACAAAACTTCATTTTTTCCCCTTCTCAAAGTAGTGAATTCATGTAGGTACTAATCCGATGTCTTGCTCTCTCCCCAGTATTTAAAGAAGGTGTCATATAGTTCATCCCATGAACTAATGGAAGCAAATTTCATATTTTTGAACCACAAGGCAACATCTCCAATCAAAGATTTAGAGAAAAGCCTCATGATAATATCTTCATGCAAGATTTCCAAATTATCAATGAAGTCTTGAAAGGCTGAAAGATGCTCTTCTCCTGTAGTATTATCTTTTCCAGAAAAAGTTGGTAGGTAATCGACAAATCCGGGAGGGTAAGGATGAAGAAAGGATAGTAGCTTTAGAGGTCCAAACATCTTTCCCCTAACCTTAAACTAGAATTCAGTGGGTTGTTGAACACTAAAAGGTTGTTGGTAAAGGTCAGAGGAGTTGGCAGCCTGAACTGAATCAGTTTTATTATCTGCAAAAGGACAATAATCATTTGGTGCATGTTGAATTTCAACAGGTTGGTTATTAACAGCAGAGGGAAAGGTAGAGGGTAATAAATCAACTTTGAAATCTGGAGAAGGGAGAGGATCATAAAGTTCAGACTGATTAAAAAAGTGTTTATGAACATCATCTTCTTCAGGTGTTTGAAGTGGATGGATATCCTTAACATCGATGACATGGGAAGGGGGTAAATCTGCTTGTTTGAAAAAGGAATATGCAAGATCGAGCTGGTGGTCTTTAGAGTATACAAAGCAGATTATGATTCTCGTAATATGTTCAGGGAAATCCAAAAAAGAATAAAGGATAAAGAGCACAAGTTCTAGAAAGAAATTCAGAACTTGATACTTGAACTTGCCTCTGCCTTCCATTTATGTCCAAGATTGTTCCCACAATAGAGTCTTCCAATAGGTTCATCTTCATGGAGTCACCAGGTAGATGATTACAGTCAATTTTCTGTATCCCTCTCTTGTCTACTATCAAGAGCTGGATATATGTCGTTCTTCCCAGGGAGCTCTTCAATTTGCTCAAATCCTTCCCCGGCAACGGTGCCATTTATGTTATCAATCCAAAATTCACCCTAGACTGTAATCAAGTGAGCTTGGTAACATCAAATATTATGAAAAGAAAGTTGATTTTTGAAATTATGAGAGAGGTAGGGTTGAAAGCTATCTGCTTGACTTGACAAATCATATGAATCTATCCCAGCAAATCATCTTCCATATGTAGCAAAAAAGATCATCCAAAAGAAATGTTTAGACCTTCAAGGCTTTCAAGTGGAATACTTTTATGAGAAAACATAGAACTGCAAACATAAAGACATGAAAATCTTTTTCAAGCATACTATTTGTGCAGTAGAAGAAGAATCATAATCTAAAAATCATTTTCAGAAGAGATTTAGCACCACACAAGGTAGAAGATCTCAAAGGATCCTCCTAAGAATCCCTCTCACACTTGTTGTTGAATAAGAACAAAGATCAAGAGTCAAAAAAAAAGAAAAACATAGCTAAACATCACTCTCTTCTGCAAATGAATTCTTAACACAGAAAATGATAAGACATACCATCTTCAAATTAATTCTGTCAAAGTACAAAAACAGAGCCACTAGGCCTCTCTTGGCTCATGAATCCCTTCGTCAAGAGATATCTCCCTCTTTAAATATAAAATAGCATCCAAATAACCTAAGGAGGTCGAAGCCCATCTCCTCCATTGGATTCTAAGCCTTGGAGATAGGTGGCAACAGTCAAAGAGACAAAAATCCAACAAACTATTGATTTTCAGGAATTTGTTGGAAGTCATTAATGAAATGTTTCCACCTCATTGCATGAGGCCTTTGCTAGAGATAAATATTAGGTGAAGGTGTCCCTTGATATCTAATTGATCCTTTAGAATCCATTCGAACTCTCCTTGACATGTGGCAACCTCCCAATAAGGCGAATATCAAAACCGTGACCTCTACAGGAAATTAGTATGCAGCGCCTACTTATATATCCAATATCTCTCAAACCAAAACACATTTTTTAAAATTGAGAGAGGTTTTTGTTATTTGGAATGTTATGAACAAAAACCTCCTCCAGTTTTCAAAAATACATCCTCAACTGCTAATAACCCAAGTTTTAAATTAGTGACTCAAAACTGGAAAAATAACTCTGCACAATTTAGCCTCTACCAAAATATTACGCAATGCCTATAGGTAGCGTCCAACTGTGTTGCACCTGTATGCATCTTATGTTCTCTGTGAAATATTATGCAGTGCATTTACGTAGCGCCACTTACCCTGTGTCTACATAAATCCATAGGTGGTTTTGAAGCTTGGAACCTTGTGAGAGTGTTTTCAATGCTTGTTCTTGACACTTGGCACCTCAACCGATCTTGTGCTAACAATACCTACAATCAACAACAATAATGTGCAATGCACTGCTAAGGAACCTATACTACAGGAACTACTTCTTGGCTTGACAGAAATTCAATATGAAATATATTTGCAAAAGAAACCCAAAAGTGTTTATATGTTGCACAATTTTCGAGGACATGACAAACTTACATTAAAAGAAGATAGTGTCATAGTGTCATACTACATGTGGGATATAGATTGAATGAAGACAATTTCATTGTGCATGTGTGATGAGTTAAGATATACATGTTACATGTCAATTCCATATGTCAAATTCATATTGAGCAAAAAATATTTACACATCTCCTTTGTATCAAGAAACACATCATTAAAATGTTTTAACTATAAGAATTGTTTTACTTTCAATTGTTTTATTTTATGGATATATATAAACTTGATATTGGAATATTTTATTTAAGGTAGACATTGAAATATTTTTTTATTATTGATATTTTTAAATGTTATATGTCAACTCTATATTGAACATAAGAAATTACACGTTCTAGATTATAGAAAGCACCTCTCGAAATAATAAACCCAAATAGACTTAAAAAATCAATAAACTTAAACTCAAACACGTAACAAAACCTCATAAAGTTTGGTGTTTTTCATCATAAGTGTCATCCTCAACCATGGTATAGTCTTCATCATCATCATCTTTTGAGGTCAGTATTGTTAAACTAAAATTGTTGAAGAGTTAAGCTTATAGCTCTTACAAATGTGTTCTTCCTATGTTTCTAATTATGTTTGACAAATCTTTAATTTATTGTTGGATGAATAACATATTTAAGTATCTTTTAACTATTTATACATTTAATAATTTGAACTCTACAACTTACCTATGTCATGTCTTAAATATAAATAAATAATTTATATTAGATCGTTATAATAAATAAATTCTTAAATGGATATCAAATAAACATAAAACTACAATTAAAAAATACATGTAGATGACAAGACACATCTCAATCTAAACCAGAGTTATTAGTCCAAGAAGTCTAAGTAAATATTTATTGCTAGCATAATGTAACAATCCAATCATTCTAAACAAATAATAAATGGTAAGCCTCTTGAAATAAGAGTAGAAAATTCATACAATTCAAAATTTCACACAATCTAAACATTAAAAATGTTGAAGTAGATCTTAGTCAAGTTGGAAAATGGTTTAGTTAAATATATTAGTTTTATGGATATAGGGTCTTAATAATTGAGTTCAACCCTTCTTCACTTCATAAGACTTTCTTGAGTTGCTATGAGTAGCTACAGAAGTAACAACTTTCCACTGGTTATTTGTTAAGTGGATATCTATTCAAATTTTGAAATAATAAATATTATATATTTATTTATTTATTCTTCCTCTCATTTATTCCCCACATCTAAATCCAATTTAACGTAGGAAATAGTTCAATTGATTTATTCCCCACATCTAAATCCAATTTAAAGTAGGAAATAGTTCAATTGATTTATTCCCCAAATCCAATTTAAAGTAGGAAATAGTTCAATTGAAAGTAGGGAATAGTTCAAGATGATCATGTTAAATGGTCGTTAAATTATTTGCAATAAATAATATAATAATATACCTAAGCCAATAGTAATGTGATGATATTTTTATAAGGATACATTTTATTATTGTTTGTTATTTGGTCTAAGAATTTGTGGGAGTTTATTATCACTAATCCAAATTCAGTTCTGATTAAAAATATAGAATTTCAGTGAATTTTGTTAATTTTAATATGTTTTTATCAAAATAAATAAATTTCGTTAACTTTAACATGTTTTATCAAAATAAATAAATTTTGATAATAAATTATTGGAAAATAAATATTTAATTCTAATTATAAAATAAATATTAAGAAAAAAATCCACTTTATTAAGAAAAAATACATTATATGTAAATATAAAAAATATCATACTTTACCATTTACTTTACTTTGTTATTTTGAATGACGAAATTAAATACCTTCTAAACAAACAAACAAAAAGTATACAATTTTAAAGAAGCAATGAACTACTAAAAATATAAATGTTACTTCTATTCTATCTTAAATATTTCTATTGGAGGTTGATTACGCAGAGTCACTGCCACAACTTCAGGTTTCAAGAAAATCAAGCCCTATGGGATAGCACAATTGGTGAGACATGCGCACACTCTTGGTACAAAGAGGTCATGAGTTCAATCCTTGTGTCTCTGGGGTTGTGGTTTAGCACTTGGAAAGTACAAAAGACACGAGTCAGAGAAGATGCATAACAGTGGATGAAAGCATATTGACAGGTTAAAACATCTAGTCACAGGGAGGAAAGTAGTGGAAGGCACTACAAGACAGGGAAAGGGAAACCATCAACAAAAGCTATATCGTCAGAGGAAAATTGTTGAATTATGTGGTCATTGATGTCAATTCAGATGACAAGCCTTGAAGATTTGAAGTCAAGTACTAAAAAAACAAAAAGTAGACAACTTTAAAGAAGCAATGTACTACTAAAAATATAAATGTTACTTCTATTCTATCTTAAATATTTATATATATATAACTGCGATAACTCAAAGGTTGATTACGCAGAGTCAGTGCCACAATTTTAGGTCTCAAGAAACCCAAGCCCCATGGTATATCACAATTGGTGAGACATGCACACACTCTCGGTACGGAGAGGTCACGAGTTCAAGCCTTCTGTCCCTGGGGTTGAGGTTTAGTACTTGGCAAGTACAAAAGACACAAGTCATAGAAGATGCACAACAGTGGATGAAAGTATAATGACAGGTTAAATCAGCTAGTCACAGGAAGGAAAGCAGTGAAAGGCACAACAAGATAGGGAAAGGGAAACCGTCAGCAGAAGTTATATGGTCATAGGGAAATTGTTGAATGATGTGGTCATTGATGTCAGTTCAGATGGAAAGCCTTAAATATTTGAAGTCAAGTAATAAAAAAACAAAAAGTATACAACTTTAAAGAAGAAATGAACTACTAAAAATATAAATGTTAATTCTATTCTATCTTAAATATTTCTATATATAAAACTGCGGGAACTCGGAGGTTGATTAGGCGGAGTCACTGTCACAATTTCAGGTTTCAAGAAGCCCAAGCCCCATGGGATAGCACAATTGGTGAGACTAGAGGTCACGATTTCAAGCCTTGTGTCCCTTGGGTTGAGGTTTAGCACCCTTACCATCCACGAAAGTGGGGATGGCTAAGGAATTTCACAGCATTATGGCTTGGCTTCTAAATAACACTTCGATTCAAATTGAAATGGAGAAAGTAGGGAATAATAAAGACATGCTATCTTTCTATATTTTCTTTACTCATTATTTTTTGCTTATATAGCTATGGCAAGATTTAGTGAATACATGTTATATTTCTATATTATTTTTATTCATTAATTTTTGCTTTATATTACATATATTTATTGTAAATTAAAACTATTTTAAGTGATAGGTATAAGTAGTTGTGTTGTTAATTTTATTAGAGAGAATATTGAAATATTTATTCATTTTTAAAAATACATGTTTTTTTTATTTTTCAATTGATTATTAAGATTGATTTGACAAAATAACTTTGCTTAGAGGTGATAATTAAACACTAAAAATTTAATTTTTTTCCCTGCGACTCTGCTAGGGTTCCAACATCAAACCTCCTATGCACACCACCCTGAGTCCTTTCCACAGCCATGGAGGTCGAGGAAGGGGGCCCTCTTGGCCCCTCTTACAGCTTCACCATTGCCCCGGAGCTAAGCTTTAAACATTTCAAGCGTCCTCCCTTTGAGCTTCCAGCGGAAATGAAGAACATCATTTGGGAGGATGAGATGTCAAAGGAGAAACCTATGGAGATTGATCCTGAATCAAACCATCCAAAAATGGCTCACACCTGGGAACCAGGAAAAAGCATTTTGCAGGCTCTGGTATCTCCCAAATATACTATCATCTCTCCAAGAATAGAAGACCAGAAACAATACATGAAGGATTTCGCCCTGATAGGTAAATTTCTGGGACTATGGCCATCAGAAAAATATTTAGTTAAATGGATTCAACATTGGTGGAATCCCAAGGGTCATTATGACCTCCAACTTGAATCAAAAGGATTCTTCACTATCATCCTGCATAACCTAGAGGACAAAAAAAAAATCTTTGAAGGAGGATCGTACTTTTACAACTCAGCAGGTCTTTTCCTCCATTTTTGGACGGAAAAGTTCACCCCAGAGAAGGAGGACTTCACGCATGCACTGGTTTGGCTGCAAATGTACTCGCTATCTCAAGAGTTCTAGCTGGAAGAAATACTCGAAGGCATCAGCAACACGATTGGCATCTATGTCAAGGCTTTGGAGGAAACAAAACAACGAAGGTACATTGCTTATGCATGAATCTGTGTTTACTTGAATATCTCCAAACCTCTCCCTAGAGACATAACCTTGGACTACTAGGACGAAGAATGGTCCCAAACCCTGGATTACGAGCACATCCCCTTCTGATGTTGGAAATACCTTGAACATGGTCATCTATTTTGAGAATGCCACTTAAATAACCCCAATAAATCTAATCTGGAGGATCCTGACAAAACCAAGAATGGTTTCACCTAGGTCACGGGACATCGCAGGCATCCAACCAAAAGAGCGCCTCCCCAAGCCCCCTCTAGACCCTCAACCAACAACTCTTTCAAAGCCCTTCAGACCCTATCAGAAAATCCCATCATTCCATCTGACCCCCTGACAAATCCCTTAGTCCCAACGCAAGTCCAAGGTTCTCCAAACCCCATTTCCTTTACCCCTGGATCTACTCAAATCCCCAACTCATAGACATCCCTTCCTGCAAACCTCGGACCGGAAATCAAAGACCCTAACATAGATCTGGAAGACCAAGAGCTGGCAGGAATAGATATGGTACACCTAGAACAAGCCTACTGAAAACAACATCTCTACACTATAGCTCTAGATCATCTACGCAAAGTCCAGAAAGTTTTCCTCAACTCCATAGCTAGAGGATCAGCCCGTGCTAATCCAAATCTTAGAATACAAAAAGGAAGCTTGAAATATCAACAAAAACCCACAAAAGAAGGGGAAAAAAGAGGCAAAAAACAAAAACACCAACTCATTCAAGATGTGGGCAATTTCCTAGTGAACTCAGGCTAGATCCATCTAATATCGAATAGCTTTCCTCCCCTCCAACCCTCCTTGTCCTCATGAAGATGATATCCTGGAATATAAGGGGTCTCAACACATGAATCAAGCAAGGCTTGCTTCGGGAAAGGATAATGAAGGAACATCCAGACATTATTCTCTTGCAAGAAACTAAATGCGCGGGAAAGGAAGCTTCTCAAATTCTTAAAAAATGTTGGAAACAAGCTAATCTTGTTGAAGTCGATGCAAAAGGGGTTGTAGGAGGGCTTGTCGTACTCTAGAACCTAGCCACGGTACTGATGGAAGGATTTTTTACCTCCAATTGGACCATCACAACCTCCTTCCGTCTCATCGGCTCAAACAAACAAGGCGTCATCATGAATGTCTATGGCCCTGCAACCCCAAGAGATGAGGAAGCCTTTCTCCATAACCTAGAATGGATTTCTAATCATATTGAAAATCAGTGACGGATCTTTGTGGGTGATTTCAATATGATAACATGCCTAGAGGAAAAGAAGGGGGACACGCATAGGCTATGAAATGACAGTGAGCAGTTCCACCGAGTCATTGGTTTGTTGAATCTCATTGACATAGAAACGGACAACGGTCCCTTCACTTGGTCCAATAGATGCTCAGGGACACAACATGTCTTCTGCATATTAGACTGCTTCTTAATCTTAGAACCCATCATGTTGGATGGTCTCTCTTGGAATGCCACAGTGATCGAAACTCCGGGATTTGATCACTGGTCGATACTTTTATTGATAAACATCAGTGGCCCCCCAGGCAGGAAACCCTTCCACTTTGAAAAATTTTGGTTGACACACTCGTATTTTCAAACCAACATAAATCTCTGGTGGAGAGAAGCAACAATCACAACATGCACTTCTATGTACAAATTTCAACAGAAGCTAAAAAACCTCAAACAACAACTAAAATCATGGAATAAATCCACTTTTGGAAACATCTTCCATGCTCAGGAAATCCTCAACCAGCAAATTCAAGACCTTCAACAACATGTCAAAACACAAGGCCTCACAAATTCACTAAAGGAGAAAGAATCCCTTCTCAACAATCAGTTAGTTGAAATACGAGCACATGAAGAAATCTTGTGGAGACAAAAATCTCGCATCCAATGGATCAAAGAGGGAGAAAAAAATACCAAATTTTTCCATAGATCGATGGTTCAACGCCGACACATAAACTACATCACTCACCTTGTTTCGAATCAAGGCCTAGAGATCCAAAAACACGTAGACATAGAAATGGAATTACTATCTTACTACAAGAACCTTCTTATGGAACCCCCTATAGATCGCACCCAAGCGATTGACTCTATCCTCAAGCAAATTCCAAAGGAGGTCATGAAAGAACATAACGAGGTATTGATGAGTCCTATCACCCAAGAAGAAGTAGATCAAGCCCTCAGGGACACTATGCTTGGAAAAGCTCCTGGGCCATATGGGTTTACTTTGGATTTCTTCCATCATTGTTGGGATATCATACATGAAGAAGTCTGGGAAAATATATAGGATTCCATAAAATCTAGGCAAGTCCTTCAAGCCCTCGATGCCACCTTCATCACTCTCATTCCAAAAGAGAACAATGTCACCTCCCCAAATCACTTCCAACCCATTTCACTTTGCAATGTGATCTATAAGCTTCTCACAAAGATCATAGCTAAGCGTCTTAAACCCAGCCTATCATTCATCATCTCTCCAAAACATTATGGATACGTGGAAGGCAAACAAATCCTAGACAGTGTCATCATGGCTCACGAAGTAATCCACTCGCTTCATTCGACCAAGTTTCCTGGTATGCTTCTAAAATTGGATATTTATAAATCTTTTGATAAACTAAGTTGGAACTAATTTAAATCAACCCTTCTCGCCTTTGGTTTTGATCTATCATGGGTCTCTAGAAGAATAAGGCAAGGGGATCCACTTTCACCCTTTCTCTTTATCCTAATGGTGGAAGGTTTGTATCGAACCATTAAAGCAACCATCACAGATCACTCCCTCTCAGGTCTCACCCCCCATGGGATATCTCTGCCCATTTCGCACATTCAGTTCGTGGATGATATACTCTTAATGGAAATCCCTACAGTCTGAGAAGCTTTCTGAATCCACTCTGTGATCAACCTCTTATGTGATTATTCGGGCATGGAAGTAAAATTTTCTAAATCCAAAATATTTTTCTTCAACACACCCATCCAGATCCAATGTCATATTATGAAATTTTTGGGGTTCACTCGTAGCATCCTCCCCTCCAAGTATCTTGGCATCCCCCTAATTGACAATCCGCTAAGAAATACCTCCTGGGAAGATTTGATTTACAGCTTCATAAGAAAACTATCCTCTTGGACTTTCTACTCCCCCAATATTCCCGGTCGCCTCGTCCTCCTCAATTTTGTCCTGCAAGCCCTCCCGATCTATCTTTTCTTGGCGCTTGCGGCCGCAAACTTATCCTCAACACTTTAAGAAATATTCAAAGGGGCTTCCTTTGGAAAGGAACCAAAGAGGGACGCAAATTGGCTCTGGTAAGTTGGAAAAAAATGTGTAGACCAAAACACGTAGGGGGTCTCAGTCTCAGAGACCCCTCTCTTCTCAATAAATTCCTTCGTGCAAAAATCTGGTGGAGATGGTTAAAAAGGTTGCAAGACCTATGGGCACGCCTATGCAGGAAAAAATACACACCATCTACACCGGAAAAGGATCTAATCAGATGGAATGGTCAGAGCCCAGGGTCTCTTATCTGGAATGCGGCTAGGCACAACAAGGGGATGATAACGGGTCACACGTTCTGGGAATTGCAGGGTGGGACTTCCACACTTTTCTGGAGCAACTCCTGGCAGCAAATTCCAACCCTGGACAAAGATCCCACTCAGAGTACTTTCATTCCCTTAACGACATGCTCAAGCCTCCATAAAGTGGCCAACTACTGGATTCCAGAAGTTATCAGAGACACCTGGCGCAAATGGAAAAACACTCACAAAGAGATGAACATCCCCCATGAGATAAACTTTCAACCACTGCTAGATCGGATCAACTCAAGGAGAATCTTCAGCCAATAAGGGGAGGACATACTTAAGTGGGGTCACTCCAACACTGACACCTTCAACATACAAGAAGCTTGTTCCCTCATCACAGAACATAAATCCCTCCCAAAAGAAGAGGTTTGGAGCAAAATCTGGGGCACAAAGCTCTAGCCAAAAATTAACACCTTCCTTTGGTTAACAACGAACAACAACATACTTACTTGGGAAAATCTAAGGAAAAGAGGCTTTATAGGCCCTTCTTGGTGTCACCTTTGTTGTATTGAGGAGGAGACTCAAAATCACTTTTTCAATCTTTGCTCCTATAGTTTGCATCTTTGGGACCATGGCGCCAGCATCTTGAGAACCTCGTATAGGAACCATATAGGTATCAGGGAAACAATTGAGGGATGGAGAGAGTCAATTTTCCAGTCTCTCATCCTCAATAGGATTTGGCAGCTTCTACCTGGCTTCATTCTTTTGAATATTTGGAAGGAATAGAATCGTCAAATATTTAAATCTGCCTCTCGGAACTGACAATAAGTCTGGTCTAATATCCACTCCAACATAAAGGAAGCAATCAACTCGCACCCCTCGACGAATTAGGATACGAATTGCCCAAAAAATGAGCGCATCATCCTCAATTCTTAGCAAATCCATCTATCCCCCTCTCTCTCGGCCCCCTCTTCAGGTAACACTTCTAATATCAGCCCCTCCCACTAGGAGGCTTTGAAAAGGGGATTCCACAAAATAAATTTCAATGGAGCCTCCAAGGGGAATCCGGGACCCACAGCATATGGGTCATCCATACACAACAGCAAAGGAGAGATCGTCCACATCTTAGCCAGGAGCTTGGGCCATAACACCAACAATGCAGCGAAAATTTGGGGACTGTTCAAAGGCTTGCAAGCATCCAAAGAGAAAGGGTTATCCCTCCTTATAGCAGAAGGTCATTCGCAGATAGTCATTAACCTCCTCTCTCATCTCCTAAATGGTGTAGATCTGGAGAGCTCAGAGGATCTACCCAAGTTGGAGACTCATGAACGGATTGATCAAAATAAAGTCAATCCTTCAGCCTCAGTGGGTAATTCTTCCCTCCCACGTCCGAAGAAACACAAATCAAGTAGTAGATATGTTGGGAAACTTTGGGGTAGATCTGCAGGAATGAGACTTCTCTTGTTCTCCAGCCTCATCTCCTACTCACCCCTTTGTGATCGCATGTAGAAACATGGCTCACAATAAGGATCAACTCACAGATGGGATGACTTTGGATATGACGGGTGGACGACCAGATGGGCAAACACATGGCCTAGTCTCCTTCCACCTCGATCCAGCTCAGACCGCACTCAACCTCCACCATTAGTTCATGAAATTAACACCTCGGCCATCATTCCTTTGCATTCAATTGATTATGGTTTGGTTTAATGTGATGACGCCTCTGTTTGTGGGAGCGATAATGATAATGGGTTGGACGCAGTCTCAGTCCCATCACCCTCCCTGGCTTAGCAGTCTTAGGCTCGCGTTCTAGAGAGCCATGGCTCATTCGAGCCCTTGGCCTCCCGAGTCTTGGCCTCCTCCTAAAGCTGGTCCAGTCTTTTGCCAATGGCTCGAGCTTTTGTGGTGCACTAGGCCCTATGCGACCAGCACGTATCCTCTGGTGTGTCATTGATTTTGGGTATGGATCGTCTCTCATCCTTCGAGAAACAACTTTCACACACTCCTTATCTAGTTTCAAGTGTCTTTCTTGATGCCTCGACTTAGAGGTAAGTCAAAAAGGGGCACAACCTGGTATGTTGCAAAAGGAAAGGGCATGGGAGGACGATGCAAGCAGGATCATCCAAGCTCGCCTCAAGAATCTAAGCGTGCCTCCACCTAGGAGCCTCCCATTGCTCCCACTCATTCCATCACACATGATTTGCCTCTACGGACCACCACTCCTTAATTGTCTCCATTGTCATCTCCTTACGCTTGCTTAGTCAAATGGTTCGACAGCCAGGGTAACTCCCTAGGCTTCGCTCCAAGGCTCAGCCTGTCAAAACCCCCCCCCAAGCCAGCCTCCACCTCCCCCTCCTCCACCTCCACCTCCCCCGTTCCCTCAGCGCCTCTCTCTTCATCGTGCTCCCCCATTCCTTTTTCTAACTCCCCCACCTCCTCCTCTTACTTACCTCCACCTCCTCCACCCTCTCCTACTTGCATCCGCTGTGCTGGGAGGGAAGTTCTCAAGGATTCTTTGGTTGCCATCAAGCGAGCAATCGAGGACATCAATGGCATCATCAAAGAGACGCAACACAAGGAAGAAGAGTGGTTTCTCCGAGAGGAGCTATTGATGACTCTTCTTCAAGATCTCAGACATGTTATCTCGAATAGAGGCGAGCTGGGCAGAGACACCATGCAAGATCGACAGAATGAGTAGAGGCTCGACCCCAGCGTTGGCTAGCTCCTTTTTTCTCAGGTTTCCCGTGTTTTTATGTTTACGGCTAGTATAATTCACAAGCTCACTACCCTGCGTGGCTTCTCAGATCTAGGAATTTACAGTTTTAGCACAGTTCAGTTTTTTGGTTTTAGAATGTACAGTCTAGCCAACAGAGCTTTCGCCCTGCGTGGCACACTAGATCTAGCTTCTTACATTTTAAGTTTCTTACAACTTTTCAAGTTTTGCATGGATATTATGAATTTTATGATCATATGGTAGCATTGATTTCCCACCAGAACAATGTTGCCATAGCTTCCTATGATAGCATAACAGTTGTAACTTTTGTTGCTTAACATGTTCTAATACAATTCCTAACTTAAAAAAAAAACATTAAAATTTAAAAAAATATATGCTTTTGAAACTTAAAACTACATATAGCTGTTTTATCTTTAAAAAAAAAAGTAGTTATGATGTTAATTTTATTAAATAAAATAGTAAAATGTTTATTAATTTTTAAAATTGCATGTTTTTATTTTTTAATTGATTATTAAAATTGATTTGACAAAAAAACTTTTAATTAAGTGATAATTAAAAATTAAAAATTTTAAAATATATATATATGTTTTTAAACATAAAACTACAAATAGTTGTTTTGTCTTAAAAAATAAGTGATAATTAAACATTAAAAAATAAAAAAATGATTATTAAAATTGATTTGACAAAATAACTTTAATTAAAAGTGATAATTAAAAATTTAAAATTTAAAAATATATATATGTTTTGAAACATAAGACTACAAATAGTTGTTTTGTCTTTTAAAAATAAGTGATAACTAAACATTAAAAATAAATAGAAATAAATAAAAATGTTTTTTTAAAGACAAAACTACAAATCCTTGTTTTATCTTTAAAAAGAAAAAGAAGTGAGTGTGACATTGATCAATGGCTTCCACATTATCAAAACTTTATTTATTTGGGTTTGATCATTTATTTATTTGGGTTTAAAACCAATTATATGGAATTACAGAAATATGTTCTCTGCATTTCATACAAAATTATAAAAATGTGTTTCTCTATTTAAACTAAACATATTAATTATTCGAATTATCAGATTAAAAATTCAAATAAAAATTTAAAATACCATTGAGATTCGTGAGATAAAGTAGATAAAGTCTAGGGTCACCGTATACTCCTCATAAAATGCTTAGCTCGTGGCCTTTCCATTTGCATCTGTGCATGTGTTGTTATGTTATCAGCCAGTAGTTGTTGATGAAATGTCAAATCAGGTAGTTAATCTTTTGGAATGATTTAATTTTTTTTAAAGGTTAAAAATATTTGAATTTATTTTTTGTTTCTCAGGTGAATATAGTAAAATTTATATATTATTTTTATTACAATTAAAATAAAATAAAATAAAAATATTATTTTTCTTGTAAAATTTAGATATTAATTTTATTACAATAAAAAAATATTTTTCATATATAATTGGATTTGAATTTGAGCTTTGAGGTGTTATGGTTGGGTGGCGGAGGAGTTCAAATGTTTTTAAAAAAAATAATTTTCTTGTATATAATTGGATTTGAATTTGAAAATTGAGGTGTTATGGTTGGGGTGGTGGAGGAGTTTTCAAATGGTTTTAAATAACTTTGCAAGTATTATTGTATTGCTCTCGTCTCAATATAGTTGGAGACTTGTCTTTCTATAATTGTTAGTACCTTCTCAACAACTTTGTGTATTGTCGGTACCATCTCAACAACTCTTACAAATAGTTGTGTATATGTGTATGTGGTGATTATTGGTGGCATTCTCCACTGCTAATCTCCATTGTCCTAGTCTTCCATTGCCATTCTCCATTTTATCTCATAAATTGAAAATCCACTTGACATGTTGCAATGCTCTTGTTAGATAACTCCTCTATTTTTTCCATCTCTAGATTATTCTCTATGTTGAGTTGTTTGTAAATATGTCATTCACAACCTTCCAATCTAGATTAATCTTCAATGGTTGCTTTAGATAAAATGGTGAAATCCGATAGCCATCCATTCTTGATGTGGGCTAGTTGTGTGGAATATATTCAACTTGATAGTTAGAACTAAACATCGCTATTTATATATGCACAATTGAATATTGTTGGAATCCACCTTCCTCCTCAAAAGTAATCACTCCAATCCTCAAGGTACAAACCACAAATGCATGTAATTCATTAGTAGGAAGTCTTACACTTATTTATCATATTATCGGTTTTTATGTGGAAAGTACAAAACAATAGTAAGTCAACAGTACCTAGAGTTCATATGTCTTAAGAAGAGCATCCCAAGCATCCTTTGATATTTTTTCATCTACAATTTATTGTAGTTGTGTCCTTCAAACTTAGGACTACACTAGTTCTTCCACTTTACTGCTCAATGTGAATAACGATCACCCCATGATCACCCCATCAATGTGTCCCTAAATATCCTTGTCTATGCATTCATTTCATCTTGAGAAACCCTCCCAACGAAAAATTTCACTTATGCCAATGGGAAATATTGCTTGCCATTTTCACTTTAGTACACAAACACCCACTCACTAGGGTTGAGACAAAACTCTGGTCAAAATTGTGGTCATGCACAACGTTCACAAAGAAACATTGAATATGCATTAACTATTAATACAATACACTACTCCTAACAGTTTATCTCACCCACTAGGATTTAGGGGTCTAGTTCCAACAATCGTTTTAAAGAGCGTTCTCTTACAATCTCTCTCTAGGGATTTGTTAAACACTTCTTGGACATGCCATTTGATTATATGTGGACTGATATATAACCCTTCTAGAGAAATTTCATCATTTTCCTCTTCGAAACTCTTTTAATTATTGGTAGAACATCCAAATGTATATGATGAAACAAGTTATACAAGAAGAAATTTTATTCTTATCATAGCATTTTGTTTCCA